>PVQA01001187.1:0-53516 GCA_002980515.1 Fusarium burgessii | reverse complement strand
ATACGCCCACACGAACTCAGTACTCTAAGTAACATGTCAAAATTATCCCAAGGTTGGACAAAGCTATCATAAGTTTATCCTAAGGCTGCACAACGTCTTTCCAAGTTATATCATAAAGTTGCATAAGATTACCCTCAAGTTACCAAAGTATTTGTAATTATAATTTATGATCCAAGTCTCTTGCATTCGCTGTGATACCTTGGGCAGTGGCCCGTGATTTAACCCTTGGGTGCAGTGCCCGCCGCTGCAACTGGGCCAGCATCAACAAACATACTAAACGTCATCTCGACTTGGAGCTTTTAATACCTCTTCCTCATCGTCAATCCTATCATCGCATCACCTCCAGCCATGGCGTCGGCCACACCCAACAGACATCTCGAAGCGCTCGGTACATCTGTCTCAGAGTAAGTTCCTTCATCTTCGTCCGAGTTCGACGTTAAACTCGCGCATCCAGGCTCTTCGAAACCGGCGCTTACTCGGACCTCATCATCACTTGCGGCAGCGACGAGTACAAAGTTCACAAAGCCGTCGTATGCCCCCGTTCGTCTTTCTTCAAAACGGCCTGTAATGGGAAGTTCAAGGTAGATCAACACTTCTAACTACTATAACACCTACTGATCATCCATGGTGTAGGAAAGCCAGGATGGCAAAATCGACCTACCTGACGATGACCCCGAAGCAGTCGGAAAGATGATCCATTACCTCTACTACCTCGATCTCCCGCCTCCCAATACGACGTCATTCTTTGGGAAGATAGCAAGCGACCAAGAGATCGAGGCCGAGCTTTCAGGCACCGAGTATGATGCCCAGGAAAAGACAACTATGGAGCTTTTTGGTGCGACTTTCATTGGCAACAACAGGATCAAGAAACTGAGAAGCCGTTACGCGGGTTCGCCTACCCCAGCTCCAGAGTATACCTCTCAGCTCTATTCGCTCGCAAAAGTGTACGCCCTAGGAGAAAAGTACGGTATTCCCAGCTTGAAGACGCTCGCGCTCAACCAGTTTGAGAAACAGGCCAGGGTCTATTTCGGGACACCAGATTTTCAACTTGCAGCATTGGAAGCTTACAGCTCAAAGGCTGATCACGATCGAGATCTTCGGGAGGCTGTTCTCGATATCGTGGAGGTGAATATTGGTTTGCTGAACGACGAGGGGTTTAACAAGATTGCCAGGGAAACTGACCTTGGCCACGATCTTCTCATGAGGATTACATGGGTGCGTCGGCAGGAACAAGGAAGCGTAGAATATTTTTAAGATTCTTAGTCTAAATTCATCAAAAATTGTCAAATTTTAGGGTTCTTGGTCTAAATTTATCAAACTTTGTAAAAGCTTAGGCTGCAACCTAAGATCTCTTCTTTTGCCTAAGGCAAGCCAAACAACAGACAACGCAATGAGGATCCGTGAATTGGCCAGGCAGTGGGAGCAAACAACCAGTCACCAAAGACTCTTTCTTTTTCCCTCCTTCATGTATCATCAATCAACAGCATCATCCTCGTCCAGCATGTCTCTTCAGAGCTTCGAGCTCAACGACCACGCCGGCGCTCAAGGCAAAGCCCTCGCAGACCTCCTCAAGACGGGCGATTACTCCGATCTTGTTATTTCGTGCGGAAAGGACCGATATCGCGTGCACAAAGCAATCGTTTGCCCACAATCCCATTTCTTCAAACTAGCTTGCGATGGCAAATTCAAGGAAGCCCACACGGGTACAATCGAGCTCCCCGATGACGATCCTCTCGCCGTGCGCATGATGATTGAGTTCCTTTATCACCATACGTATTCACCACCCGGGACGATGATTCACCACGAAACCGATCTCGATGCGTACCTCTCCGATACCGAATACGATGACAAGGAGGAAAGGAGCAAGATGGAGTTGTACGGGGCAGTCTTTATCGGCAACAAGAGAGTCAAGAAATTCACAGCACGTTCGGAAATTTTGCTTCCATCGACTCCAAAGCGCAAGCGTCTCAACCTTTTTAAATTTGTCACTGCGCGTGCTTCTACTCCTCCTGCACCTCCTGCACCTCCTGCACCTCCTCCACCTCCGCCTCCGAAACGACCTTCTACACCCATTCCTCCCGCCAACCTCTGTCTACACGCCAAGATCTACACCCTTGGAGAGAAATACGGCATTCAGACTCTCAAAGCCCTCGCTCTACAGAAATTTGAAGACGAAGTTGGGCTCCATCTCCACAGCGAAGACTTTTTGCATGCAATCAGAGAAGCGTATACATCTACTGTCGACGAGGATCGACCACTTCGAGATGCGGTGGTCAAGATCCTGAAGTCTAATAAGGAACTTTTGCAGAGGGAGCAAGTGAAGGAAATCCTCAGGGAGACCGATCTCGGGTTTGATCTGCTGATGAAGTTTGCATCGGAATGAAAGCTGTTGGTCAGTCTGAAGGAGTCTAAACTTTGTAATTCTTATCCTTAAACATCTACAACGGAGTCCCCACAAGCGGAAAGAGTTGTGATTTCCAGGGAAATCTCTTCACTTCATAGAGGCTGTTTGCAGTGTAGGCGGTTTAGTTCAATCATAAAAGTTAATGTCATATGTCGGATCAAGATTGTGCAATCCATACAACATCATAAATTTTGGCTAGTTTGTGATTCAGTCTAAATTCACTCACATCTTTGTCCAAACTTGTCATGTAACATCAGATTTCTTCTTCTACAAACATTACAGGGTCAAACAACAAAGAATCGTGGTTTGGTTAGGCAGTAGCATCAACTGTTTGTTGTAGATGTTTGTACTCTTCGTCGCTGCCTAAAGACAGACAAACATGTCCTCTATAATAGCTTCGCCTCTTTCTTCTCATTCTTCATCTTTCAACATCCTTCTCGCCCTCAGTGTCTAGCTCTTCAAGTTCTCAGCGCTTCGTCACATCTCTGCACCAAATCTTCTGAGATCCCTTGCCGCAGCCTGAACCATAAGGGCTGTTCGCCCAGCATGTCTCGTCAAGATGACACGGCCGACGGCCACCCCGACTTTCAGGGCACAGCCTTCATAAAGTAAGTATTCTGAATTATACCTGGCTTCATGGTCCGATGCTGATGAGCAGTTTAGCCTCCTCAAATCCGGTGACTATTCCGACCTCGTCATCATCTGTGATGGGTCCCACTATAAAGTCCACAAGGCGATCATCTGCCCCCAGTCTCACTTCTTCAAAGCAGCCTGCGACGGTGGCTTCAAGGTTAGTATACACCATAAGGTGGATACAAGCGAGCTAGTTGCTAACAGAAATAGGAGGCCCAAACAGGCGAGATCAACCTTCCGGATGATGATCATCTCGCCGTGCACTGCATGATCGAATACCTCTATCGCGGAACGTATACAACCCCGGGAGCAGAAGATCCAACTGGACGCCATCAGTTTCGTCCAAGCACCGATCTTCGTGACCTTGAAATGTCCTTCACGAGGCCTCGTCGTCGTGCTCGCGAGGGTTCCAACGGCAATGAAGGAGCAGGACCAAGTCTGCAAGCCGATGGAGAATGGAACGGTCAATATCAAGCTCCCCTTGTTCTGCCTTCGCACCGAGCAACGGCTTCGCATAAAGCCATTCCTTTCCTAAACCTCCGTCTTCACATCCAAGTCTATGTCATAGCGGAGAAATACGGAATTGAAGGACTCAAGGCTGTCGCTGTTGATAAATTCGAAATCGAGGATGAAGCTGACCTCAAGCCTCGTGGTGTCCGCGGCGTTGAGGACTTCATTCAGGTGATGAGAGAAGCATACACCTCCACCGTCGAAGAAGACCGTCCGCTCCGCGATGCCGTTGTCAGAATGGTCAAGGCGAAGATGATACTTTTTCGGGAGGAGGAAATGAAGGCGTTCCTTAAGGAAACGGATTTGGCTTATGATCTGGTTATGAGTTACGTGAGGGATATTCCGGTGGCGGCAGATCAGGTGTCGGGATATGATGGTCTAAATTTGAGCTAAGGCCGTGGTAGATATTGAGAAATAGGTCCAGACCTAGATTGACGTCCGTTATAAGCCATACTTAAAAAAACTCACTATACGGGCAAAGCCATTGGTAACTACATCTCAGGAAGCTCACAGTGATTTTTTCGTTATACTTTGTTCTCGAGATGTCTAATCCGGGATAGAAAGCTTCGTTCTGAGGTCGTGAGAAGCAGGACCCCCAGCACCTTAGTCACTGATGGGATGTATGATGCATCGTACCTACACAAACTCATTGGGCTTCAGTATAGATCGATTTATTCATGGGTATAGAAATTTGTTTGATACTACTCATCTATCTCTCGGCTATTGTCAAGGGCGTCGGCAAAGCTCTTCCCAAATATCACGTAGTCTCCGATCCCACCGTGATAGCAATCTTTGACCATGAAGTCAACAACTATATCCTTGGACCGCTCTGTCCTTCGCCATCCTATACCTAAGACTTTACCAATTACCTTTCCATTAGCTTCATCTCCATCACCATCGCCATGTATGTGTTTGTAATCATCTGGCTTCAGACTCTTCATACCCCCGTCCAAACCAAATTGCTTCGCTGTTGTAATTGATATGTAATTGAAGACAGCCTGCGGGTCTATCTTGGCAGATCTCACCAGCATAGGTTCTCCGTTGTCTGCAGGGTTGGTTATATACCCATGGATAGCCTGTACAGACTTCCTGAGCGGCTCACTCACAGGTGTTGAGGTACGTAGCCTCAACGGTTCGGGCATATCAGGAATTTTGGGGGTCTGGGGAGTCGGAGGTGTCTCTGGTGTTTGAACTGGCGGTGAGGGAATGGATGACGGAGGCCTGGAAGACTCTGTACTACTGGAGCTATATCGCAATGCCTCTGGTGGCACTTCGCAAGATACTGACACACTGTGAGATCTTGTGGATTTGAAGCTTGAAGACCTTTGTGGCGTTGGAGATGGTGGAGGTGAGGAAGAGTTCCTGTCAATGGTCGACCGCCGCGACGACCTCCTACTCGTGATCCGTCGCACCTCAAATGCCCCATCATTGCCAAGAACAGTCGATGTCGGACTGGTTATTTTCGAAGGTGTCTCTGGTGGTGCTTCACGAGGTACTGGCAGCTTTTGTGAGCTTGAAGGCTTGAGACTTGTAGACCGCGGTGGCGTCAGAGATGATGCAGTCGAGGTAGAAGTTCTGTCGATGGTTGACTGTCGCGATGACCTCATACTTGTCTTCCGTGGCACCTCAAAACTCGTATCATGGTCAGGAATAGCTGGTATCCCATCGGGGATATGCAAAGGTGTCTCTTCGGAAGGAGAAGATCTGCGACGAGTTGATGCTCTTCTTGGTGGGGGTGCCGTGCCAGTTCGTCTTACACTTCGCGCCAGCCGAAGAAGCGGCTTCGCGACAGGTAAGAATTCTTCTTCAAAATCTGATTCTCCATGCATACTGGACTGTTGTTCCTGCGTGATGCTGTGGTATTGTCTCTCAACCATCTTCAACTGGTTACGCAAAGATTCCCTTGTTCGGGTCAGTAGTTTTCTCGCGCACAAAGAGTCCAATACTTACATCTCATGTTTCAAGCATTGAGCAACTTCGCCTGAGGACTTCTTCAAAATGTAGTTGTCAATCTCAAGTTTGATGATCGGGCAAACAAGAGAAAGGCAAGCTGCCACCAGCTGCATCTCTGGGAACAACGATTCAACCTCCATCCTGTTCCAAAGTAACCACTCGATTTTCTTAATTATTCTTGGGCGTTCTCTGAGATCTTTTAGGTCGTGGGTCATATCTCTCATTTGTGTACTAATATTCTCTGTACCAGAAATGATCATGTCCATCAGCTTGTTGTTGATGATGTACTGTAGAACGTCGGAGGGTGTTCCTTGCATTTGCTCAAGCGTTGAGGAGTGACCCTTAAGATCTTGCAGTGCAACGTCGATACTGGTAGCGGATGCCTGAATACGAATCGCCATTCTGCGAACTTCTTTGGCGACGACGCCTTCGTCCGAGGCGATTCCTTTGAGGGATTTGACGAACTTTGCGGTTGGTCTTAGCAAGCCCACGATGGTGACGACACTGGCAAATGCACTGATGGGTTCCATTTTGGGGACTGCACCAACAAGCAGGTTTGCAAACGCGAGGGTAGATTTTTAAACTGGCTCAGTCAAGTTCAATTTTTGAAAGGATATAGCTCAAAAAAAAAAAAAAAAAAAAAAAAGAAAAAGAAAAAGAAAGAAATGATACGGGGAAAAGACAAATTTTTCTATTATGCCTTGCCATGCCTTGCCGGCGGAGTCGCCTTAGGATTTGAGAAAACATCACAGCCTGCTTCATGGGTGACATTTTCAATGCGCTCATCTCTGAGAGTGTGTGCTGGATTTCTTCTTTTGGGAAAAATTCGAGACTCTCTCAATTTTTCAACGAATAATATGTCAAGCTGCACGATTGTCACAGCATTGGAAACAACAGCATTGGCTATGCTGCAGATTCCATCACCCCGCCTCAAGCGGGTGCCTTATTCGCAACAAGACAATCACTGCAGCTGCGAGGATTCAATTTTGAACAAATGTCGGCTTATTTATCTGTCCAAAAACGGTATGCATGGCGGTAGGCGTTCAACAAGGTTTCAACGCATATGGCATGTTAGTAGAGGGAGGAGACTTGGGGATGGCTGCCGTCAATCGTATCCGGGCTGCAATGGAAATTACCAGCACGAGCAAAGACATTGGTCAAATCAATAAAACTTCAAGGAAAAAGACTCCCCCCATGCCGAACTAAACTTGCCGGAATAAACAAGCCGAAACAAAGAAGAATCTCGCGATCGCTGATAAATCCGCTGACTAATCTCGTCTCACCACCGGCCCCCTCGGAACATCAAAACCCCGATCCCTTGACATCATCCTCAACTCACCACCAAAGCTCACCCATTCATCCCTTGCCAATTGAGCTCACCATGGCAAAGGCAGAGCTCGGATTGAAAATAGGCTTCTACGCCTATCCCATAGCGCTCTTCGTCACACTCCTCGGCGTTCAATCTGCGCAGTTCTACCTCAGTCGCCATGGCACGACGCGTAAAGTCGCGTTGGACAATGACTTGAAGCAGCATGTTGACAAGATTCGAAAGTTTTATGCGCGGTGTATTTGGGTTCTTCAGGTTATACTCTCGGGATTGTTAGTGGGAAGCGTTGTTGTTGCTACGAGGGAGGTTTTTGCGGATCAGAATGATGTGAAGGGGAGTGTTGTTTTTTCGTTTAGTGCATATCTAGTAAGTTCCCTTCTCCCTCACAACGAGCATTGCTAATCAATTGCAGGCGTCTTTTGTTGGAGTTTTACTCTATTATGTGGCTGGTCTTCTTCCAGACCCTGAAGGACCGTGGAATCCAAACGCAGCTCACCTTTCAGCTTGGTGCGTCGGTGCACTCGCAGAGATTGTCATCGCAGCAGCTCTTTCAGCGGTTGAGCCGAAATTGCGAGTATCACCTGGTTTTGTCGATACACTCAACGTCCTTGGAGCTGCGAGAGTTCTTGTGTTGGCTTTTATGATTGCGGCGTTGAGTTTGAGGGAGTATAAGACAAAATCCCTTGAACCGAAGTCTTTACCTGAAGAGCGACAGTCGCTTCTTGAGAATGGGAACGGTACGCCGAGCTATGGAAGTGTCCAGCCCTCTGCGGCTGAACCGAGAAGGACACAAGTTTCGGGAACAGGATGGCTTGACTACTTTGCTGGATTCCGTGTCTTGTTCCCATACCTCTGGTAAGTCTCATTCTTTTGAATAATGCTCCCTCACTGACATGTCACAGGCCCAAGGGTTCTCCAGTGTATCAAGCCATTGTACTCATCTGCATAGTTCTTCTCATCTGCCAACGCACCGTCAACGTCTTGGGCCCTCTCCAACTAGGTACACTCGTCGACAGTCTCGGCGAAGGCAAGCTCCCCTATAAAGAGATCATTCTCTACGTCGTCTACCGCGCACTTCAAGGCAACCAAGGCGTTCTCGGTGCCGCACGATCACTCCTCTGGCTCCCCGTCTCACAATCCCTCTTTCGACGACTCTCATCCGCTGCATTCGAGCACGTCCTCGGTCTATCTCTCGAATTCCACCTCAACAAAAAAGTCGGCGAAGTAACCAGCGCCCTAAGTCGCGGGGCCTCAATCAACACCTTTCTCGAAAGTTTCTGCTTCCAAGTCTTCCCCATGGTCTTTGACATTTTCGTCGCCGGCGTAATCTTTTTTGTGAAATACGACGCCTTCTACACCATCATTGTCTTCTTTATAATGTGGTCGTACATCTTCCTCACAATCTATGTCGCCAAGTACCGGGGTAAACAACGCAGAGACATGACGGTCAAGACTCGTGAGATGGAAGCTGTCAAGACGGATGCTATCGTGGCTTATGAGACTGTTCAGCATAATTGTGCTGTTGCGCGTGAGACGGCGAGGTTTAGAGAGCATGTTACTGTTTTTCAACGGGCGGAACGACTGGTGCAGTGGTCTCTGAATGGGTTGAATCTCACGCAGAGTTCGATTTTTACGTTGGGTACGGCGCTTCTTGTTTCAGTATCGGCGTACAAGATTTCGATTGGGGAGCAGACTGTTGGTGAGTTTGTGAGTTTGATCAATTACTTTGTTCAGCTTCAAGGTCCTTTGAATTTCTTTGGTACATACTACACCATGTTGCAAAACAACCTCATTGAAGCTGAGCGACTTCTCGATATCGTGAGTCTTTTCCCCTTCCCTGCGAAACGGCAGTACTGACAACAACAGTTCAAAGAAACACCCGGCGTGGTTGAAAAGCCCGATGCCGTCAATCTGCCCGCACCAAAGGGCGAAGTCTCTTTCAACGACGTCAAGTTCGCATATCACACCAAGAAAGGCGACCCTGTCCTCGATGGCATCAACTTTACAGTCGCCCCAGGTACCAAGACCGCGATTGTCGGAGAATCAGGTAGCGGGAAATCTACCTCTCTCAAGCTTCTCTTCCGCTTCTACGACGTCACGGGTGGTTCAATCACCATTGATGGCCATGACCTTCGGGACCTGAAACTCGAAAGTTTGCGCAGCAACATCGGTGTCGTGCCTCAAGATACGGTTCTGTTCAACGCGACGATTATGTATAACCTTCTTTACGCCAGACCGGATGCGACAGAGGCGGATGTGTACGAGGCGTGCAAGGCGGCGAATATTCATGAGCGTATTCTCAACTTTCCGGATGGATATGAGACCAAGGTTGGAGAACGAGGATTGAAGCTGTCGGGAGGTGAACGTCAAAGAGTATGTTGCCTCACCTTGCTGAGCATTATGGAATGACTAACATTGGCAGATTGCCATCGCACGCGCCATTCTCAAAGATGCTCGCATCCTCCTCCTCGACGAAGCAACCGCTTCTCTCGACTCACATACAGAGCGTCAAATCCAAGATGCACTCGAGCGCGTCACCGAGGGCCGAACAACCATCACCATCGCGTAAGTCTTTTCCCAGCCATCCCCAAGCAAAAAAACTCACTGTCTGCAGTCACCGCCTCTCCACCATCACAACATCCGACCAGATCATCGTACTTCACAAGGGCAAGATCGTTGAGCGTGGAACACATAACGAGTTATTGGCTCAAGGAGGACGATACCATGCTATGTGGGAGAAGCAAACGACTATTGAGAAGAAAGAGAAGGAGAAGAAGGAGTTGGAGGGTGAGATTTCAGAGACTGGGTCTCAGTAGGTGGAGTGTATGATATATGTATTAGACGGTTGGAAAGTCATTGTATCAATTACTGTAGGATACAAGCATGGCGCGTAATAAAAAGTCATTATTTCTTAGATCTTCTAATCATGCTCCGCCTGCTTGAGTGGTGGGTCTCAGTGTCGCATTTCACAACACCAAAAGGTGAAGTGCAAAACAATCGGATCATGCGGCTCGCAATTAATGATTCGCTCAACATCAAAACAGCCAAAAATAACCCGCTCGAGCAAACTGCATAAAACAAACACCAATGACGTCCAAGAAACCTGTCACGACCTCGAATCCAGACTAGCTTCAACAAAGTCGGTCTAACTTTGTGGGGTTCTTTCTCACCCCCCCAAAACGTCATCTCGCAAGTTGGTCTGCGGCGCGGAACAGTCTGGACCAAGATTAACTTGGACGCGCGTATGTCGGATGATGAAGTTCTCCCGCAGAGGTGCATTTGGGTTTGACTTTGGGGATCCAGGCTAAAGTAGTCCCGTGAGATTGGATCTAGGAGAATGGCGAGCGCACTGACGTGTCGAGATAAGCCACGAGGCTGGCGTGTCTGATCTTACGGTGGTCAAACGCACTGTAGGGCTTGGAGGTTGTACTTTGAACAGCTTTGAATGAAGGCAATAGTTGAAGACAATGGTCTCGCAGTGGAAGAGCAGAGTAAACAGTTGAACAATTCGTGTAATAAACAGCGCTTAACATTATCAAGTATTATAGTCGTATATATAACGCATAAAACCCCCTCTACGTTAGTTTAATAGCATCCTTCGCCTCATCATTAGAAGCCTTCTCAAAGAAACGTCCCCAGCACTTGAGCATAAGCTGATTAATCACATACAATCCTGCGCTCAGCCCAATGGCACCAAGTAAATACCAAACCCAGGGTCGGTCGCCAATCCACATCAGTGTCTTCGTGTCCCCATGGTGCCACGACGCACCCTCGTAATCAGTCAAATAAGGTTCCAACTCGGTCGCATTGATCACCTGCACCGTATTCTCAGGCAGCGAAGGCTGTTCCAGCAAGTAGTTCTTCAGCGCCATTGTAAGGAAGAGAGGACCAGCGGAGACCATGACTGCGACGTGAGGGAGGATGTGCGCCCACGGGCGGGTAATGTCGTTGTAGAGTTGGATTCGGGAGAGGGCTTTTGTGAAGGCGGGGTGGTGAGCGGATGTAATCATCATGTCGTTGGAGACACCGGTGGGTGTTGTGCTCTTGAAGACGGCGTGGTGCGTGGCCCCGTTGGCTTCGATCTGGTGAAGAGGAATGGTCGCGTTGCAAAGCGTGTCCATGTCGAGATAGATACCGCCATAGTGGTGAAGAACGAAATATCGGATGGCATCGGCGCGTTGAATGTTGAAGGGGAATGTATCCCAAGTATCGAGGAACCAAGGGTACTCTTCCGAAATAAACTCGCGAGCCTTATCGTCGGTCCAGTGCTGCGACAATTAGCACGCCTCACTTCAATCGGCACCCAGTAAACAAAAGAAAACAAACCTTGTATTCAAACTCGGAGTAAGTATCCCGACAACTCTTGACCAAATCCTTCCACGCCTCAGGAATACTTTCATTCGCGCTCGTCTGGTGAAAAATCCTCGGTATCGTCCTCTGCTCGGGCAAATCCTCGCCAAACGAGGTATCATTCAGGGGCAACGTTAATCTCGCACCAAACAACTCCTCATTCCGTCGAAGCAGCGTAATAAGCGGATAAAAAGCATTGACGAGGACAGCGACGATGAGGAAGTCGATCAGAAGAAGAATTACGGTCGCGCGGCGGAGTCTTGGCAGGCGGAGGTACTTCTTTGGCACCGAAGGTGTCGCCCATTCGAGACGTTCTTCATCGTAGGAGTTTTTGCGTTCGGGGCCGAGGATGGGAGAGGACGACATTGTTTGTGTGAATTTGTGATGGGATATTAAAAAAAAAGAGGTGTAGAAATTTAAAAACGAAGAAGAAGGGAGAGAATGGACCGACGAGCGGTTGGCTTGGCGGCTGTGCGCTTTTGAAGGAGTGAAGATTGTTTGAGATTGAATTGGACTGAGATTAAATCTGACACCCTGAAAAAAAGGAAGGTGGATAAATTACAGGTGCTGTTGCAGTGCAGTTGGTAGTGCCCACAGAAGGGGGGGTGACCCTTTATCAGGCCCTCCCCCCAAAAAGAAACAAAGCGAGACCGAAAAATCTGAGGGGGAGTGACCTGAAGTTTAGGGGGTCCGCGGACATCGGGATTGGCTGACAGTCGGTCCACTTTTGATATTGGGGCACGACAATTTCAGTGGTGTAAGTTAGTGAGGGATCGCAGTGGTTTCATGCTCTAGAGCTTAATGTCCAGCGTCATCGAATGAAATCCTTCCGCCCCCCTTGAAATCTAAATTGGATTAGATTTTAGCTCGTCAGATGGCAGAACGGATCATCTACGTCACAGTTGATGGTCCAATGACCAATTAGTACTGGCGCCTCAGGGGCTGCCTCCCACATCCCAAAGCCCAGTTTCCAAGACACGTAATAACACAGCGCTCCAACCCGCCAAGCTTGTCCCCCTAACTCCGCCCTAAAGCTCAGTTTATTTCGTAGCGTCCATAGTTTTAGCGGTCGGTAGCTGATCTTCCCAGTAAAAAAAATCCTGATCCCCCCAAGCGTCCGTAATCCCTATCCTTGTTGTTGACCCGGAGCCAATCTTTTTTTGGTGGTTTGTCCCTTGTTCATTTATTCTCCGCTTCTTCCGAAGCCTTTTTCCTCCTCTTTTTTTAAACCTACGTATATGTAAACTTTAAGAAGACCCGAACACCACACAACCAGTCTTGTTTAAGCTTCTTTTTTTTCTTTCATACTTTATTTTTGTAACTGAAAGTCGGCACATGCCGCCAAGGAGATAACACTATGGCTGAAGCGCAAACTCAACAGAATGAACAAGATTTGGGTGAGCCGCAGTTTGCCTACCATGCCGTCGTCGAGCCAATCGTACGTATTCCCTTCTCGCGATATGCTTTTCTGGTGGTGATGAGCTAACCAGCACGTGCGCAGTTCATTGTCGGTGTCATGATCGCTTCATGCTACTTCAACCGTTTGCGAAACTTCTCCATCATCCCTTCATCCAAGCAAGACCAAGGTCTTCTCGGTCAATCGAAACTCGAGCCATGGGACGAAGAAGACGTCCACCATGAGACGGAGCGCTTGAACCTCGCCGATGCAGCCTCGCCGATGGAAACACATCCTCCCAAGAAGCGAACGTGCTGCGGTACTGTTGTCCACACGCCCAACTCGAGCCGATATGCCAAGTACTGGCATTCACGCTTCATACAAAAGTTTCCCTTTCTTGTGGAGATGTTCTATTGGGCGGTGAATCTGCTCTTCTACGTCGGTGTCAAGTCGGCGAGTGAACTTGTCGCCGCCACGGATGGCGTTTGGCAAACTGCTGAGAACCATGGAAAGGCAGTCTTGTGGTTTGAACACGAGGGGCCGTTTAGTTGGCTGTTTCCTCTGCGGGAGATTGACGTGCAAGCTTTCTTCAGGAATGATCACCAGACGATGCTGACGATTCTCAACCGCGCGTATTCTTTAATTCACATCCCCGTTACTGTCAGGTTTGTCGCTACCCCTCTTTGCAAATAAAACATCAACACAATGGCTAACAAGCTCGACAGCTTTCTCGCATGGTACTACTACGCCGCACCCACGCACGCCCAGTTTGCTGAAGCTCGCCGCATGATGACGCTCACCAACCTCTTCAGCTTTGTCGTCTTCACAACATATCCCTGCATGCCACCGCGTCTGCTTCCCGAAGAATACGGTTTCTTCGACACGGTCCGCCGCGAAGACGCCGAGTCGATCTACGCCACCAACAAGTTCTTCAACCAACTCGCCGCATTCCCCTCTCTTCACTTTGGCTACTCTTTCTGCATTGGCACTGTTCTCTTGTACCACTCTGGTCTTTTCCGCCGACGCCTTGCGCCCCGTGAGAAGCGAATGAGCAAAGCTTGGCAGGTGTTTTTCGTGATGTTGAGTATCGTGTACCCAGCGTTTGTGTTGACTATCATTGTTGCTACGGCGAATCACTACTGGCTTGATGCCATGGCTGCTACGGTTGTTGTGCTTGTTGCCTGGTTGTCGAACCGTATCCTACTTGGTCTTTTGCCTCTAGAGGATCTGTTCCTTTGGTGTGTCAAGCTTGAGAAGCCATTCCCTACAACTGGTAACCGGGGAGGAAAGTAAATGACTGTCATACACATGCACATCCGCATCCTTAGAACCATCACATAACGATATACCATAGCACGCAACATCGAATGAACAATATTAATGTTAATCTATAATAATGCCAATACACGCAATCCCATATCTTGACCCCCACATCACGATCCCACATACACGATATGCTCACGTGCTCACAATCTTCAAACAAGGCTTCACCCATGCTCGCCTCGTTTGGTGGTGGGGAGCCGCGAAATTATGGTGGAGTTTTGACCATCCCCTTTATGCGCTTCACGGAATTGAATGTGGAACCATGGAGGGGATCGGACGCATCAAGATTACCGTTCCCGAATCCCACGACGGAAGACGGAAAGGAATGAAACGCCGTAGGGCATTAAAATCTGACCGGCAGGTGGGCTGTAATTGCGCTGACGAGAGATGGAGCTAATACGCGGACAAACAAAATACGCGGAGATAAGACAAATGCGCGCGCGTAGATAAACAGATCATGTCGTCGGGTCGGAATTGATGAGTGATCAATCGGTGTCTCGGACGTTTCGCATTAAAGTTCAATTAACTTTTTCAAGCTTCAAAATTTTCTTCAAGGACCGACCCAACGGGTATTCATTCCTATTCGTTTTTCTTGGTCCAATCATGCTAAGAGTGAGACTCACTCCTGAAGGACCCTGCATCGTATTTCTTTGGACGACACTGCATCCGACGAAGCCGGTGATCCATGGTGGTACTTCTTGCGAGGGGTAAGCTCTTTATCTCGTGTTGAGATCTCGCCCACAGAAATTCTTCAGAATGACACGACATCGCTGTCTTGAAAATGCGCCATTTATCTGGTCATATCAGAGTGATATATGCAATTATATGCCGTGTTTCTTTAATTAGACGTGGACTTATCATCGTTTCAAAATTGAAGTTTGTTTGATCATGGTCAAAAGCTCAGGTACGCGATTGTCAAACCTACCCTGAAGCTCTCCACCATCAATGGGTCTGGACCCAAGACCCTGAAAATCCAACGCAAATCATTTTTGTGTGCGATATTCAGGGTCCAGGTTGGTGATATTGTGGTTGCACAATGCCGATGTCGATGGTTGACTATCGCAGTCTTTTGCGTTTGCTCGAGTCTGCTACTGTACGCTGTTTCTGATACGACGCAGGGTCAATCAATCCACGGTACAACCTAATCCGGGACAAGTTTAAGGGAGATGCTTACGTTTATCAAAAGATATCAATAAGATTGCATAAATTTTTGAAGATATCACTAGATTTAGACAAGTTTTGACAGCTTAGGCTCAAGTTTAGGCTTCAATTTGCAGAACTCATCATAAAGACCAAATTAGAGGGAGGCCTGGTACAAATGGCACAGAATATTGATTGGGAAATGTTGATTGACTTCATTGGAAAAGGGCGTATTTAACATGAACATGCGATAACCATTCCTAGACTTTGTAGTCATGCCCTTGCATTTTCCATTTTCCCCTTATACTTTTCCTTTCCCGTATTCGTTGTTCACTTCTTGGCAACAGCCTTGGCAAGGTCAGCCAAAGCCTCACGACGCTTGAACTTGGCATCCTCGATGACACCGGCATCAGCATCGCTCGAAAAGTTACCGCTCCAGGTGACAAAGGTGTGGCCCTCATGCTTGCCGGAAGTGACAGGGTAGGCGCGGACAGTGCTGACAACAGAAGTGTAGCTCAGTGCAGGCTGGGACGAGATGACGCTGTAGGTGATGTAGTGATCGATGGAAGAGTGTTCCTCCTGCTTGACCTCAAGGACGGTTCCATCCTTGAAGGTCCACTTGACGATGTCGGTGTCGGGAGATGTGCCCTTGACCCATTCGCTGGAGGAGAGGGCAGAGTAGAACTTGGAAAAGTCTTGCAGCTTGATTAGGTGCCAGACGTCGCTGAAGGGGGCTTCGATGACGGCGGACTCGAGGACGGAAGTGGAGGTAGGAATGCGAGACATGATTGCGGTTGATTGATTGATTGTCTGTATTTGTTTGTTTGATTGAAGATGATGGATTGAAGTGGTTGTTGGTGAAAGAAGGGTAAATAGAGGGGTTACAGGAAGATTTGGTGGTGGTTACTTTAGTGTCGTCATAGGCAGCTCAGAAGCTGTCTACATTAGGCAAGAGCTACACTGGAAGCTTCGCTGTTGGAATGAGGTGCCTAAGGCAATCAATGTCGTCACCGTCTGCATAATTCACTGAACTTCAGTTTGGGATATCTTCACAATCGCTATCAATTCTGTCTACTCAATTGCTCGCGCTACCTTTGCGATGAATTTTTTTTCTTTTTCTTTCTTTTTCTGGTGGAGTCACGATGGTGGATAAAACTCACGATAGTGACAGGCTAGCTAGTTAGCCTTGAGGTTCAAGAAAAACACACGGACAAAGTTGTAATGAGTTTCCTCTCTTCTACTCTTAGTTTATGCTTTTATCGTAATATTATCCTAATGTTTATACAACCTGCATCAAAACTTTACAACTATAGCTAATATTCTAGTCTTCTTAGGACTCCCTTAGAGTACAGAACATCAAATATATTCTGTCTTTTCTTGCACCCTTGATTAGACCAGGGACAAGAGTGAAGAGGAGCCACTCTGCTATATCCACCAGCTTCAATGGCTTGCATTGACTGGTCGTAGGATAAGTTTTCATGTACGTAAGAAGAACCAATACATTATCAGCTAAACTACTTTATAAACGTCCAACGTCGAATCTTTCTGAGAAACGTCTTCATCAATTCGTAGCGTATTCCAACTTTGACGTCGTAAAGTCACTCGCTCATCAAATGAGAAAAGAGAATGTGGCTCCTATTCGGGCTGCTTGGCCTCTCTTTCGGCTTTCTGGCTGGCTTGTTTGTGGGATCTTGTAACTGCTCTGAACCAGTAAAACGTTCCTAGCGTCAGGGATGGCGAAGATGATGTACAGCCACCATTGGCTAGACATGATCAGACGCCCATGCTTCCCATCGTCGAAGTCAAAGTTGAAGATTCCCATGCTGAACAGTGTCTGTCTCTTGTTAGCATCGTGTCTCGGTGTTGAGCCCCAGGGGAAGATTGCTTACCGTTACAAACGTCGATGGGAGGTAAAAACATGGTGAGCTTGGCAATTGTGATCATAGCCTCGCTGTCGAGCTTCGTAGCTATTGCAATGTCATTCATTCTGCTACTGTCCTCTCGATTCGCTTCTGTCAATCGTGTCATTGCTTCGGTGCTGGCTTTGATGGCGCTGTCAGCTCTGAGGCTCAGGAGAGATGAAAGCTAGGGTTGATAGTCAGCCCCATGGCCCCTAGACACGACAGTGGGTGAGGATAGTCACGGCCTACAGTTGACAAGCAGACATTGATCCTCCTTATACGTGAGCCTTGGTACGTCTTAAAGTAAAATGGCTTTGGAGCGCAGAGTCTGCAAATTCTTCTCGACACGGTAGAAGTGTTGTCTGGGAATGGGCAGCAGTTCCCGACAGTCTTTATATTCGCAGAGTGTATATTTGATGATCTGGGCCAATGCACTCAGCCGTTTCGGATATCTTTTCCAGGTAAGGCAAGTATTGCCTCAACTGAATCGCTGTCTTTTTTACTTTTGTCTCTTCGCCTTCCGTGATCTCATATGGGAGTGAGTTACCATAGTCCTCCTTTCAAATACTATGTCAGAAATATTTCCGTGCAGATGGTGAGACTTACCAGTTTACTGATAAAATCGCTGAATATATGCGCATTTACAGCCTGGAGCTCAAGAAGTGAGCTCAAAGCACATGTGATAAGCGTGAAAGGATTATCTGGAACTCCAAATTCAGGTGCCCTCTTGCAGGCATCACTCAACTTTTTATCAATTTCCCTTGCACCTGAATGCACGACACGCGTTTGACGTGTTTTGGTGTTGAAGCCAAGGTAAAACATGCCCACATTACTAAACACATTGACATCAGAATCAGGGTCAACGCGAAGCGCAGGGATATCTTGGTCTGAATAAGAGCTATCCCCGTCGCCAAGATCAACCAATGGAACTGTGAACTAGATGTCTGTTTTAGAAATTAGCTTCTTGCCATGATATGGGTATCGAGTGGTGTCTTACCATAGCATGCACTGTAAAGCCGCCGCCCCAGGCCCACGAGTACGCGACAGTCAGGCTTACATGAGATCCATGGCGCGAAGTTGAGTCTGTGGCATAACTCGCGGAAGTCACTAGCAAGGAAAAGAATCCCCGGGGGAATGCCTGTACTATTGAATAATAGTCAGAAGCTTAGCTTTGATGGGCATTTCACGAAAGTGCATTTACAGACAGAATATGAACCCTCTCACTATCAAGTGCGCCCACGAATTCTTGCAGCTCATCAAAGTCTTCCAGTAAGAACATCTTGTCTTTTATCCCTAAAATACTTATTAGCATAGTAATGGCTATAGATGCTACGGGCTACTCCAATGTTAATAGGAAGGGGTATTCCATTTGACATTGAGCCTTGATGTGTCTCATTGAAACCTTGCATAAGGTTATCAGAAAGCTATCAACGTTGTATGCCACAGCAAACTTGAAAAGATAGGTCGTACTTGGTCCTTCAAAGGAGAAACCCTGATAATAAAGGAAAAACTTGTGTCCCCAACCGTCCATGCCACGCATATTGTCGTAGCTGAACTTGTTCAAATTGTCCATTTCAGGCGCATATGCTAGTGAATTTGGGTCTGCGCCCAGCTCCGTGGCTGAAGCACCACCTACACTAGACGACCGCGAGGACGATGAGGTTGACATAGCGAAGAGTTTACCGGCAACGATGATGAGAACGTTGCCAAGTAGGATAGTGAACGGTGTTCCTGGGACTTTGAAAAATTTAATTTGAGGATTTTGTACAGATTATATGTACATTTTGCGCTGATCCGATTGAAACCCGAGATGCCTCTCGATATGCCTTACGCCAGAACCTGCAGGATGACGCAGGCGGCATCCAATCCAAGAACAACAATGTCAAGTTGTGGCTGAAAGTCCAAAATAAAAAGCAAATTTTGCAAATGTACTCTAGAAATTTGTACTTGCGCCATCCCAAAATAGACAGCATACCTCAAGAATCAAATGTTTAAGCGGTAGTATGCGGCGAAACTCCTTGAGATACGAATCATACAATACTCAAAATTGGCGACCCATCCTACTATCCGCAGAATCCAATCTAAACCTTTTCAGTGCAAAGAAATTGTTTGCTCTCTCCAATCTTCCTCTCCATCTCTTCTCCTCTCGTTGCGCTGCTCTATCACTGGCCACTTTGAGCCTCGACAACTGCGCAGCAAGAATGGCTTCATTAGCCTGCACAACCTCTCGGCTGCCATTGACAGTTCTTCGATGCGCAATCTCCATACCAGGCTCTGGAGGAGTTGAAGAGACCAATCGCGACTGTTCCGATGATGTCTGACGCGAAGCACGAGGTTCTTCGTGTTTGCGGTGTGAGATAACCCTTCCAGAAGGCAGCTTCACAGGATCACTAGCGTCCTGCCTTCTCTCCCCTAGAGCATCTTCGTATTGTGGTATTTGGTAGAATTCTTCTGTTTCTGGTGAAATGTCGAAGCGGCAGTGACCCTTGCCTAGCATGTGATGCTGAACGCCTTCGATTGTACTCTTGCGAGAGCCGCAGCATATACATTCTTTATAGGCGTTGATGACGAAATGTAGATACGAAATCAAGGTCTCGAGATCAACAGCTAGAAACTCTTGAAAGGGTACGTTGAAGCCGTGTGCTGTAGACATGTGCTTCATGCTGTCGTCAAAAGTAGAAGAGTCTTTGGTACAGAAAAGGCATTGTCCAGGTTCAAATGCCGTCGTAATGAACTCTTGATCTTCCCTTTCTTCTTTATCTTCGAAATCTTGATCATCAACTTCACTTTCAGATTCCAGATCCTGGTCCTGAAACCCGTCTAGTGTTTGTTTCCGAGGCGGTGATACTATAGTTGCATGAGTTGGAGCTGGAAACATTGTAACGCCATGAACTTTCTCTTGGAGTTTTTGAACACTGTAATCGAGCGTCAGTTCTGGCATGAGCCTTCCTCCCAGGAGAGGATACTCACTGTCCGTCACTTTTGACATGATCTTTCCACGTCTGCAGACCCCTCAACTCAATATTGCAGAGTCTACAGAAAGAAGGGGCTTGCGCCACTCTCAGCGACTGCTGTTGGTCACTATCAACAACACTTATGTCTGCCATGATCAGGTATCCGGTCTTGCAAGTGAGCTTATAGAACCCCGGTTTGAGTCAGAAAGGAACGAGGTTTAAGTGACAGTGGAGAGGAGGGTGAAGAGAAGGGTGACAGGTGAGCTGATATATGTCTTCCTTCGACCTATTAAATCAAATGTCCCTTAGGCTGATGAGTTGAAATGAGGATTACCCTTTTAGGATGTTTGTGGCGAGGCGCATCGGAGCTTCGGTCCCGGGCCTCCGTGGGTCCGGAGAAGACAAACAAACTTCCATATTCAAGCTATATCTCAGCGAACTACTCAAGAATCACCATCCTCCAATCAATATCTAACTTAACCCACTCCTCTTCCTTCATAACACCAAGCCCAATCCTGCTCCAAACACCAGACCCCGGTACCTTCTCCTCCACAGCCATGACGTTCAACTTCACCACCTCATCATCACCTTCATAAAATCCATTGTACCTCGAGATGACGACGAGACTGATAGCACGCTTATCTAAAACATTACTCCTTCTCAGGAAATTCATTACTCTGCTTTCGCTTGCGTCACTCTCTTTGTCCAAAGCGTCCTGAAAAAGATCGTAAGATCTCTTCACAAACGGTGATGCAAGCTTCAGTTCAAGTTTGACCAATCCATCAGATGTCTCCATATGAATACCATTCCGATTGCTGATTTGAATGGAAATGTTGGTGTGACTTGTCCAAAAGACTATCCGTCCTGTATCGTAAGGCTTCTCCTGGCGAGACTCATCGACTTGTAGTGTCTCCAACCTCGAAGCCAGTGAGGCTTCTGGCATGTGTACCGGGCCAGTCACTGTTGTATCGCCGATCCATTCATGGCCAGACTTCTCAGTAGGCGTTGTCGGGACACTGACTTCCTTTCCGTAGTCGTTCACTCCTCTTGGTGTAGTGCCCTTGATCAAAGACACACTGCCATCGCTCATCAGCGAGTAAAACGCCAAAATCGACTTGATTTCTTCTATTCCCCTGTTCTTATAATCCTCCCTGATGCGGAGACTCGAATGACCCCTGATGAAACCAGTCCAACCGAGCCAAGACCAGCTGGGATAAGGCACGCTACGTACGACCGAGCCTTCAGAAACAAAAGTATACATTTCTGATCGTCGATCATTTCCATATTTCCAGGTTAATGCCTGATCAAACGTGCTTGCGTTCAAACCCCAGTGAATCTTCTCGTTGTTCAGATGCTCGAAGCGACGAACGATTCCAAGAAAGGCGGGGAGAACATCAGAAGGATAGCTAAACTTTCGCTCAGAAAACTGTGTGACGTACGTATCAAAGCTTTCCAGGGAGAATTTGGCTTCCCTATCGTCCCATTCATCATGACATCCGAATGAATAGGATCTGGCGAGAGCTGTTGACCCTGGGATGTCCAGAAGTGACTCTTCCTCCCATGTTGTGCCGTCACAACACCAGTAAACCTGCTTGTTGGTGAAGATAAGTGAACGCCTGGAGAGAAGTCGTTCTTGGAAAGTCCAACCTCTGGTGTTCCATCGTGAAAACTGTAGAGTATCTTCTTCAGACAGAGTAACGAGGGGCATAATGTGTAGTCCATTTAATGATACCTTGACCTGTCGCTGAAAGACATCACGTGGATGACCTGGCAGCCCTGCAAGTCCAGAATCCGAGTCTTCGCCACAAGCAGCTAGTATGGTGAAGAGCGCCTTGGAATAGATGAGATCCATTCGTGCTGTTTGGTGCCCAAGATCTGCAGGATCATCTTGCACAATACACAAGGCATCAACCCAGAGGAACCTCTCCCCGACTTGCTCAGTGACATACATAGCATCCCTGATGGTATGGGGTATATACTTGTCGTCAAGACTATGAGGTTGCTGAAGTCGCGACAGATTGTCTCGAGTTAATCGTCTTTCGAAACGTAATTCCCTCGCCTTCTCGCTAGATCCCCAAACGTAACTTAGAGCAACATAGCGCATAGTTGGGAGAAGATCAACGATACGACGTTCCTTGACATCAATTACTCGACATCTCTCGGGCCATTCGGTGTCGCTATCGCTTAGCCATTTTGGCTTTTGACACTCCTCTCCATGTTCGTCTTCACACTGCTTGATCCAGCGCTGAGGAATCGTAAGATCTAGGAGAGAGCCGACCATACGCCCAGTGCCATCGACAGAAACCGCATCGTTTGTGGTTTGGCTCTCTTTTGAGGCAGATGGCCAGACAGCTTGTAAGGTGATCGAATTGGCTAGTATAGCCATCCAGGGACATGGCTCCAGCCTGAGCAAAACACGATTCACGCCCCCAGTCTCTGGATTAAGAACAACCTCAGAATCGCGCAAAGCATGGTCTGACGAAAAATGCCTGGATTCAAGGAAGCATTTGATAGGCTCATTGTTAACTGTGAGCCGTAGTCCGTACTTCTTAACTTCCTCGTGTATTTCTGGTTCCCTGCCTGGGACTTCACTTCGGAAATCTGGATGATTCGCTGAGCATCCATACGGTGCTTGTATATATCGTTGACGATGAGCGTCAATGACGAGCTTGCAGACATCGCATTTTTGCGAGCGATCCAAGATCTCTTCGAGTGTACCTAGACAAGGATCTGTAGGCTGTCTGCGACTGGGATTGAAGGGAGCGGGTTCGGGAAAGAAGAGTTTCTCGAAATTGATGGCAGCACATGCCGAGCATAGCTTTGGGACGTCTTCACTCATTTCTGGAAATGTAGTTCGAGAAGAGTGGTTAGCTTTTTAGATGCTTTACAATGCGGGGATTTATTGCATGAAATACTGTAGGGCTGAATGTCAGCAGGCAGAAAATGGGGTTGTTGAGTGGCGCAGCCAACTTTAGTGCAGCTGATAAGGCAGTAGCTCCAAATGGCTGAATCCAAGGCTGAAAATGAGGAATACAGACTGGTCACTTGCAAAATATTGTGAAATCCAAGTTCAATTCTCGTATCTCTATGAGTAAACTTGGCAAGTTGAAGTCTCCCCTTCCTGGATATGTCCTGATTCCCATGACCATTCTTACTCCGACTTGATATACTCAGCAATGTTGGGTCTAGCCTCGAATGCCTCCTTGAACTTGAGAAGAACATCCGGAATCTTGGACTAGTGCGCCGTTAGGGTTAGTAAAGCATTACCAACTCAATCTGGAAGAGACAACCTACAGGAAGTGTCTTGGTTCGCGTGTCGTTGTCAATGGACTGATAGATCGCAAAGTCGGCATAGCTGATCTCGTTTCCGAGAAGATAAGGTCCCTCGCGGTCAGAATAGTACTGCGCAATGACGTCGTAGTACTTGGGGAGGAACTTTTCCTTGTACTCCTCGGTTGGTCCACTGAGGCAGGCAACCCATTCGGACTGAAAATTTGATTAGCATTTTTAGAAATGGGCAGTGAAAAGGGTGTCATACTCTCCAGTCAATGTAGATATCGGCCACTGCATCTACCAAGTACTTGTCCTCATTCGTCTGACCGTCATACTTGCCGAGGTCGCGAGAGAGGTAACGGAGGGTTGGGATATGCTGTCGAAGGGGTTAGTCTTATTCATTCTTGCAATAGGTGGGTTGCGAACCTGAGTGAGAATCAGACCCTTGTACTCAAGAGAAGGGACGCTTCCAGTGCGAGTGATGCCCTGCTGCTTCAGCTTCTCGCTGGCCTCAGGCCAGGTATCAGGGTAGGCGTAACGCTTCTCCTCAAAGTTAATGCCAGCATCCTTCAAGAATAGCCTGTCAATTAGTTAGCACAGGCTCTGGGGAAAGATGATTTCCAATAAGCTGCCACCTAGTTGGGTGACTGAGACATATACTCACTTGAGAACTTCTCCGCGGCCGAGTTTGCCAATGGCAAGGTAGTGATAAACGACAGGCGAGTCTGAGGACATGGTTTCGAGTTTCGTAGATGAGCGGGTGAGCTTGGTTCTCAATCGATTTTTGATGTGATTTGGTTGTTTTCTGAGTTCATTAATGGCACGACGACTTTCAATCCTCTTATACTGCATCATACATGACGGCGCCCTTTTGGCGGCAGAATGTCGGCCTGAGTCGGTATGTGGAATCAAGTAATTACGTGATCAATCAAGTTCTTACAAAGGCGCATCTTACTGGTGTAATTCCAAATTTCACTGCATGTCAGTCGGCATAATTACCTAAGGCGCCGGAAAAGTCGTACCCGGAGGGGGATTCAATAACGTTGCCCCAGCCGTGCATTATAATCGCCGAAATAATACGGAGAGACGTCGATGATCTGCGGCATATGTCTAGCAATTGGTAGCACAAACTCATCGTCGCCAGCATCGGTCACAGTTCATCAAATGGACAGCTATATTAGAATGCCAATGAGGATTAAATTGTAGGACAACTAGTGTCAAGAATTCTAAAGTCATGACGAGTCTTAAACTCATGCATGCATCTAATAAGTATCCTCATACTCATAGCAGAGGAAGCCCTTGCGGATATGCATGACATCTTTGACCTTGGCCTTGAGCTTGACAGTCTCACCGACAAAGATGTCGTGGTCGAGAGTAACATTACCAGCAGCCTGGTTGGCATAGTCAAAGTTAACAATGGGTCCAGAGATATCCTTCTCACGCTTCTTAAGATCGCGAATCTGCCAGGACCACCAAAAGCGGTCAACATTGGCGTGATGAACCCAGAAGAGAGGATCGGCAGCTAGTGGGGTCAGTATGCTATTTCTATAGAGTAAGGGAGGGGAACTCACGGCTCTGCCACTTGTCAGTCATGGTACCATACAAACCACCAATTCCCCAGTGTCCACCAGAGTGAGTAGTGCTCTGAGTGAGCTTATCAAAGTGTCCAAAGTCATTCTGCTGCATCCCATCCTCAACAGCAGCAGGACCGCTCATGTCCCTAAAGCTCAAAGGCGAAAAGTCTCTTCGAATGCAGTTAGGGTTGTAAGCAGTACCATTGCCAGGTCCCAAGTTCGACTTGAGTCCAGCATATGGACCTTTCTTGATACAATCACCACCAGATCGATCAGGAACATCCCAAGGAGGATTCACAGGCAGACCAGGCTCAGGGTTAGAAAAGTTTCCAGGGATCCAAGCCCCGTTTCCACCGAATCCGTGCTTGTTGTCGAAAATGGGTGAGTTGACAAACACAGAGGTGTCGTTGTTTGGACCAGGCGCATCAAGAGTCCAGTCCCAGTAGGGAACGCCACCTTTCCAGCCACATGTCTGAAGCTCTTGTTCGTAAGAGTACATCAGCAGACGGTGATAGGGGTAAAATGCGCCCTGTTTGAGTTAGAAGTTGAAACATGAATCGAATGATGTCGAAGACGTACTGTGAAATGCACGTCATCGGCGTTGATGATGTGCGTGCCCAAGAAATCATCCCATCGGCTTCGAGCACCAGGGATGTCAGCGGCGGACGACTGAGGAGCCTTCTTCATCAAGCACTTCTGAGCCTTGATGTACTGATCTCTCTCCTTGATACTGAGAGAGCGCCTACAAAAGTCAGCAAATATAACACCCGAACAGATTCAGTCACATACCATTCCCTTCTGATGAAAGGCTTCTTACAGCTCTTTGCCTCAGAAACAGCCACACCAGCAAGTAGGACAGCAGTCCACAAAGAAGAAATAGCAACCATGGTGTAAACCTAAAGACGACTGTAAATGCAGGGAGAGTATCAGAAGATACAGCTGATCACTCAGAATTGTTTGAGACAACCTGATCGACAAAAGAAGGAATGGAACGCTCCCTTTGTATGTCAAACTTTTCGCCTCAGACAACAGGGTTCACGAAACTGTACCTCGTTACCGAAGAGCCAACCCATGCTGTACCTGCAGCGTGACATTGCAGGTCCTCCTGCATTCTATGTTGGTCGAGGGGGTTCAAAAATAGCGGCGTTGTATCAACTCGGCAAAAGACTCCGTGGCATTCCTTGTTGAGCGATGGATCCGGGGATTCGGATGACCAGGGTCTCCTTGATGGGGAGCTTACCGAGGAGATAAACATGGCTTGAGGCCCGCGGATTTCCACGTCCCGCGCCGGAGAATCTGCCATCTAATCTGCAGGTTAAAATCCTTGGCTCGCCTACAGTTAATTCCCTAATGATCCAATTATCTTTAGTAACTCCACTATACTGTAACAGTCAATGATCAGCTACACCAATAACCTGGTCCAAAAGTGCCTGTAAGTGCCTATAAGTACATATGCATGTTGGTTCTGGGTAAATTACAAGGTTTTTATTAGTCAATTACACTGCATGGCTTGGCGTAAGTTCCCTGTCCTCACTTCCCCTCTCCGTCCATGATCCTGTCGTCAAGGATCCCTGCGTCGTCCGTATTGTCGTGATATCTCGTTCATCCCTTGGCTTACCCACTTCATAAACCTTTCCCTCCAAAGGAATAGCATCGTTGCTGTCCCCTGCAGCAAATGGATCCTCATCTCCTCCGTAAATATCTCTTCGCGAGTTTATAGCTGACTTATTCACTATACGTGACTGTCGTGCGTTATTCTCGACATCGTGATATCGGTTGCCGTAACCTGAGCGTGCGGCTGATGTTCCCGATAATGTCCAGCCCATTCGGTGTAAAGCACTTTGGACAAGAGGTTTGAGGAAGGGTGCTGAGGAGGCGATCATGATGAGGATTTGCTCGAGGGCTGTCCAGGTGGCGATGGAGTTTGTGAGAGCCCATGCATCTTTGGCTATGCCGAATTCTTTGACAAGGGTTGCTTTAACGATCGAGGCGACGCTTGCAAACATACCCAAACCCATGAGTGCGCCGACCAGGATCTTCTCCTTTAACGGTCTTTTCAGCTTCCATAGGAATAGTGTCGGTGCCAAAGAGAGCATGAGATCTGTCGCAATATTGATGCCGGATCCAATATTCGACATGATGTGAATGCCAGTTTGGGGGAGACAGCTTGCCCCATCTACTGTTTCCAATATTGATTGATCCCAAGATGCTTCAAGAGGTCGGCACTGAAGCAGGATGAAAAAGGTATTCGCAACTCCGTAAGCGATCAAGATGCCCATTATAAAGAAGCAAAAGATGCGCCACCATAATACCGTGGGCTGGATTCGATGCATCATCATTGCGATGCTCACTTTGATGAACATCATGGCAATGCCCCATATGGGAATCGCAAGGAACGCGTATTTTCGTGACCACGTCACTTGAGATTCAGTGATGAGTCGTGGTGTTGTATACATTTGCGGTATGAGGAACCCGAAGTCGACGACTGCAGCACCCTGCCCAACATCATCGTCAGCAATGTATCTCAACATGAGTATTCAAGCTCAACTTACCACTCCAATAGCCATACTGTAGTCCTCCAAACTCACCCTCCAGACTGGCCTTACTCTCAACCACATCCTCAACCCAAACATAACCAACGCAATAGCAAGTAATGGCGATGTTATCGCCAGATGAGCAACCGCCAGCTTTGCAGCTCTTTCGGAGATGGGAAAGAAAGGACTCCCATCGCTGGGAGGTTTCGGAGGACCTGACATGCAGTTGTTTCGTAGATATCACGGTAAATTAAGTTGTTCAAAACGTAACATCACCAATAAATAGAACAGACCAGAAACGAAGGAAATGATGTAGATATTTGTATGCACCCCATTACCAGGATATCCATCACTTGAGACAAGTTACAGCATCAAAATTCTCTTCACATGCACCTCACTTCGTAACTCCAGCCTCCATCACTGCATGTTTCCATTTCACATCCTGCAACCTGTGACAATGTCACTCCCGCTTATTGCTTCTTTTCATTAAGGATATTTTGCCAAGCCCGCTACGGATCGGCGCGGGATTTACTAGGAGGGTCTCGTTCCAAACAGTGAATGCTCCGTGCTTACAGAAGAGGCTTGCAGGAGGTGGTTACAGCCATTGAGGCACAGCAAACAAGGCTTGCAGATGTTGGAGGTACTTCCTGGTTACTGCTCCGGTGTTCCCAAGACAAACAAGGGGTTCCCAGCGATTGTAGCATCGTCACGCAAGCGAAGCAAATCCAGCCCCCCTCGGACCGAACGGACACGATCCAAAAGATTGAATCCTGAACAAACTGTATCTCAGTCTAGGAATTCTAGCCGTTCGCCTATGAATCCTCCATTATGTGATGTGATCCGCGGAGTCCATCCCGCTTCCACTAAGAATCCATGTTCCCGTTCCTGCATCCTGGTGATTGGACTGCAATGTCTGCATAACGTTTCAGCCAAGATTCCTTCGGGAAAAGATGTACTCGCTCAAGGCGGGAGAAGCGCAGGAAGCGAGAGGATCGAAGTCCTAGTCGATAAGATACGAGAGTTCAGTTGTGGCTACTGATGCTTGAAAACTTAATATCTGGTTAAAAGGGTTAATAGTTCGGTAAAAATACCCGTACATCCGCAGTTCCATGGGGGCTTTTTTTTTCTCCAGCGACTGGGGTAGGGCTTGGCATGGGAGAACTGAGGAGATGAGATGAAGAGATATCTCCTGGAAGCCCTGGAAGCCCTGGAAGCCCTGGAAGCTTTGCAGATGTTTTTAACAATGCATCTCTCGCTTCTTGGTTTGTTCATGCATCCTCTTTCGCATTGATCAATGAGTGGTATTAAGTGGACTTCAAATGGAGCTCAGAGGTTCGCAACTGTTACTCTACACGTTCGGATGACTCGCTTACACTCTAACGGTTTCGACATGACGGCTCCGCAATGTAACCTCGATACTTTCCCCAAGTCAATGTATTCTCATGATCTGATAAATACAACCAAGGCCCATCAACCCAAATGACCTTGAGTAACCACCACAACATATACCCTCTTTCACTGAACGGTCTTGCATATTTCGGCACTCTCTCCACTTCAAGCAGGTATCATTGAATGAAACAGAACTGTTTCACTCCTGCAAACGCCGCAGCATTGCATAAACTGCGACCAAGCCACCGAACTTTTGATCGGACCGGAATTTAGTTCACATTCGGCAGTTCAAGTTACGGATTGATGGGGTTGGCCCCTTGGGTAAGGTTATTTGAGCCGCAGTGTTTAATGATAAAACTGTGGACATGTCTCGTGGGTTGGGTTGCTTTTGTATCATCTGCACTTGATATCACTTACTTTGGAAGTATTGTGATTAGTTGCAGCATGCACTGCAACGGTTACAACTACGACATAAAAGACACAAAAGGTATGAATAGCTGCTCAAAGTGTCATGAAATTGCTTGATTATGCCTTTTCAAAAAGGCTGGATGATGTCCCATGCCCAAGCCTAAGGCAAGATATACGAAAACAACAGACAACGCTTCATTAACAGAAATATCGGTAAGCCTTCTTCCACAAAGGCCACGTCACACGTGCTTCCCTTTCCTGATCACTCATCAAATGAACTCTATAATAACGTCGTCCAGTCTGGATATCAATATCATCCAAAGCCACAAAACTCGTTCTGTACCAAAGCTTGTGTCCCAGGTACATGATTACGACAATGGGAACAGCCATGAGGTTAAGAAAAATGTTTTGCACAATGTCGTTTGTAGTCTCGTGCTTCTTGTGCTCAACAGGATCAATAGCTATCCAAACTTGACTCAATAAGACGAGGACGTATCCAGCTAGAGCGAACCAAGAGCCAATTGTGCCGGGTCGTGAGCGGAAGGGTAGTTGTTCGAGGGTATGAGAAGCGTGAGCCCAGGCATTGCGGAAACGAATATGAGTGAGACAGATACTGCCCCAAGTGAAGAGTGTTGCAAGAGAGCTGATAGATAGCAACCAGTTAAAGACGACATCATGAGCCTTCAGATCAGCAATGAAAGCTAATAGGCCGATGCAGCAAGAAAAGAGAATCGCAGCCAAAGGTCGACCCTGCTTATCAACATAGGAGAAAATAGCCGGTGCCATGGATTGATCAGCAAGAGCAGCGAGGGTTCGCGAAGAACCGAAAACAGACGAATTGCCAACACTGATGACAGCAATAAGAATGACAGCATTCATAACACTGGGCAAGACAGTCGTTCCAGCAGTTTCGATGGCGACTACAAAAGGTGAAGCCGCAGAGTTGGAGGAGCTAGCGTCCAAGATTCTCGGATCGTTGTGAGGAACAAGAAGACTGACGAGCATCAAGGCTACAATGTAGAAGAGGGTGATGCGCCAGAAGACCTGCTTGATGGCGCTGGGGAGGGATTTGCGAGGGTTAGCTGTTTCTGCTGCGGCTAGGCCGATAAGTTCGGTGCCAGTAAAGGAGAAACATGATGTTACAAGCACAGAACAGAAGCCTTTGAAGCCATTGCTAAAGAGGCCAGGATCAACCCAATAACGACCTCCGATGTACCCAGAGGTAGGCTCGCCTCCAATGTTGATTACGATTCCAAGAAGGCTAGGTATGTTAGTCGATGAAATTTTCGAGACTTGGGACAAGTGTTGGGTAAGAGCTTACATGAAGGCGACAATCGCAGTGACTTTGATGATTGAGAAGACGAATTCTGCTTCACCGTAGGCTTTAACTCCAAACAGATTGATGACGAAAATGGCTGCTAAGAAAATGGCGACAAAGACGGATTTGGAAATGTGTTCATTCCAGTAGGTAATTGTGAAAGCGCCAGCGATGATCTCGAGAGGTAGAGTGAAGAGCCATTGAAGACAGTAGCTAGGCACGTTAGCGATGCCCTCGTCTCATGAGATGAGTCAGTGAGAGGGCCAGACTTACTTCCATCCCATGGAAAATCCCCAGGAAGGATCCAAGAAGCGAGTTGAAAAGGCAGAGAATGAACCTGCGATGGGGAAGATGACACAGAGCTCGGCGAGCGATTGCATGGTGCAGTATTGAAGTGCGCCGATGACGACGTAGGAGAGAAGAACACTTCCAGGACCGCCTTGGTGAAGAGCACTGCCAGAAGTGATGAACAAACCAGTGCCTGTCTCATATTAGTCAAATTCTCTTGTCGCCCGTGTTAAACTTACCAATGGCACCACCAAAAGCAATCATCTGTAAATGTCTCCCCTTCAATTCCCTCGCCAGCGCCGACGTCGCAGTCTTTGCATTCGCAGCACGAATATCGAAATATCGATCTCCAGGGACATGAGGCTTTTGCTCAGCATGATACTGCTTACCCCAACCCTTCTTCATCTGTCTCCGATCCGCCCGTCGAAATCCATCAAGCCAATCATTCTGCTCTTTATCGTCCTCTGGTTTCGGTGCAGAAATAGCCCACGTTGTTGGATTCTCATCTTTATGTGAGCCATTGCTCATATTTCTCATCTCAATGATTTCGACATCGCGAGTGAGTGCCACTTCGACTTTGATGTCTGTAGTCTTTGTTGGTTTGTCATGTGACATTGCGATGGTATATTATGTTACAATAAAATAAAAGATGGTGGGTAATAAAAAAAAAAAGGCGCCAAGCCTTAATTGATGTGGTGGAGTAACTCAAATGCAAGAAATTATGTAAAAGCAACGTGGGAATACTTCTTGGTCCGTGAGCGGCATGTCATCGCAAAGAAAAAAAGAGAGAAAAAGCAAGTGATCGACACGATTTGACGGGAAACGACCAGATAAAAAAGGATCAGATGCAAAGCACGGGCAGATAAAAAGGAATGAATGGGGGGGGGAGAAATAAGCGCAGGCGAAAAGAAAGCTCGGCCTGTTCGGCTCGAATAAGGAGACAGGATCCTCTTTCTAGACACTGACCCGACTGAAACCCCCCTGCGTCTTCAACTAACAATCTAGACTAATCCAGTTGGAGAGCATCGTACCTGAAGTGGCGTGCCTTTGGCCAAGACTTTGACGTACCTTGGCATCAGGAGATTGGTCAAGTTTGAGCCATTCAACACTAACATTTGATGGCTTTTTATCGTGCCGCGGGATACTAAGCTTCAGGTATTCAAGGTGAGAGGCCAGAGAAGGAAGGTGATTCATGCTCCCGCGTGGCAGAGGGGGCGGGGGTGTCCAGGGGTTGAGTCTAGACCCTGACGAGTGAGGGACCTCGATTTGAATGCTCCGTGATAACGGGCGGATAAAAAGAAACCAGTCATTCTCTGGTTGTGATGGGGTTATTACCCAGTAACATTTCATAATCAGCCTTATCACGTACATCCCAGGACATAACAGATCTCTCTCCATATTTTCATCGTCCAAGTCTCAGACCATCAACACTAACAGACACTATTGAAAAGCCTCCGAAGTCGGCAATAAACTTTTACGCCATCAATGGTCTCGCCAAGGAAAATGTCGCCCAGATCCCCCTTCTGGAATGACACCCGAAGAATGCCAAGAACACTATTTTACGTCTGACTTTTATCTAATTAATCTAGACAAAACCACGTGGTTGTGGCTGGCAATAAAACTGCTAACCTCGCAGAGATTGAAGCTTGCTGGCTTGGTCTTATGTCAGACTTGGGCGCGGCATTTCACGTGAAATTTTACGAGAGTGATTGTTTTTTTCTGGTGATGCATTGGGGAGGTCCAATTGGTAGAAACAGTATATTTGAGTGATGATCCCCCAAATACCTACGGCAAGCCATATCCGGAATACTCCTATCTCTAATCGCTTTGGTCCTTTCCTGGGGGATAAAGCCGATACTATTGAGCATAGTCGCATTGTGACAGGCAAAGTTAACCGCTATTAATAGCTGTCGAATGACGGTGACGTATGCAACAAAGTAGGTTTGGTGTTTTTTTGCGTCAAAGCGTTGACCGTGGAATTGAATTGATGGATAAACCTGCCGCTTCGGAGAAGCTTTACCGTTAGAGTTAGTTGTTTCATAGGTAGTTGCCATCGTTCAATTAAAGTATTAGGGCATTCTTTTTAGCCAAGCAGTCATTCGTGATGAGAAGACAAAGAAGCGCAAAAGGGAAATCGCGCTTTACAGTGGTGAAACAAAAGGCGCTAAAGTTTGCGGCGATAGTCGCTGCATTGCTAACTATAATGCGCTCAGTCAATGATGCGAAATTAGTATGAAACAACAAGGTGAAGTTTATCAAAATGGTGAGGTCCAAAGTGAAGCATGAGGCGGTGAACTTGCCAGGATCGCGAGACGCCAACAGAGTTGCCAAGCACGTTACTACTTTGGGAATGCGGAGAGCGTATCTTGGCGAATAAGCTTCACGATTGTATCGCAATTGAAAAAGGAGCCTTGGTTGAACGATAAGAGGATCTGGGGATAAGTCCATTTTGAGTTGGCGATAGTGACCATGAGTAAAACTAGGAGAATATCCAGATCGTAGATGAAGATATCGTGAATGAGAATCGGCGACTATCGACAAACTAATAGATACGTTTAATGATGTGGAAATCTCTGTTATACTTGTTTCCCATATCTTCTACAACTGGAATATTAGTCTCGGGCTTTAAATAATAGTATAAGCTTGCTTGAGTATGGTTTTATTCATGTTGTCGAACTCTAGGGTACATGTCGCTTTGACCTCTTCCGGCTATCTCGGCCATATCTTCAAGGTTTCCAGGACATCTAGAACTTGCCTCGCAGTACAGAGCATAAGGCTATCGATTTACTCTTCCCAGGGGCACTCACCTTAGTTTATTGTTGTTCTCAATAGCATCACTTCATCATTTAATACTACGACCAGCCTTTCATATCAAATTCCTACCAAAGGTCAATTCTCCAAGATTCATCTTACCTGTAACAGCAGGGCATCGAGCAAATGATATAAGAGTCCCAAATCAATAGACTCCTTGTCACATAGAGATGATAGGGGTTAACAAAAAAGGTTAGTGCCCGTAGCTGTCAAGATACACATCGGATCACAAACTGTATGGAGCATGCTATAGCCGTAAATAGGTGAAAGCATACTATTTCCGTCTGCCACATTTCAAATAATATCATGATTTTTATAGTCGAAACCTCACGAACTCATTGCTCTATCAAGTCTACCCCGTGCATTTAAGATAGCGAGTTCGGACTTTGGCGGATTCAGACATTTTTGGCACAGATATCCGGCTCCACCACGAGCCGAGGCTCGCCTACCCAGGAGCTTGGGTTCAGTGCGGAATTACAGCGACAAAATGGGGACAAATTCCACGAATAAGGTGAAGCAAGATCTGAGACACTCAAGTGGTTATTCCCGTATCTTGCGGCAAGTGGCTGAAACTTGCCAAGGCGAGGTCATGGCGTTGAAGGCTGAGGCAAGGCGAAGCAAGCGAACTCCGTCATCAAAGTCGCATTTAAGCTTACCGCATTGTCCACGATCGGCAAGGCAGACACGTGAATGGTAAGAATCGTAAGTTTAATACGAGGTAGAGCGCGCGGGTTGCGTCAGTTCATGGCCAGGATCAACTCTAAATAACACTTCTCAAAAATAATTGGTACATGGGAGGCTTATTATGTTCCATTGAGTGGACGCGTCGGGCAATTAAGGAAGTGATCGCGTCTCATCTGCATCAAAGACAGTCGCGTTGATTGGTCTGTTCGGTTTTTGATACACTGGTCGTTGGTAAACGAGAGAATGATTGTCTATCAACTTGGGGGCTATTAAAAGGGCATTTCTGCTGGATAGGAGCATTCACAATGAGATTTTCATAATGACGGGTCATGAATGAGTATTTGAACACAGTAGAGATAATCTGATGGTGCCTTTGAGTGACCTAGAAGCGAAAAAGGAGAAATCCGAGTCTGGCGGATAAGGCTGATCATCAATATCACAGCCCACTTGGCGGAGAAAAACTCCATTGATCAACAAAAATGTCACCGACCATTTCAGATACCAACCAATCGCCGGTCTATTCTCTCTCCAACGAGATTAAACCCACAGTAAGCTGCCAAGATGGAATCCTCATTGGCAATCCGAGCCAACTCAGCCCTACCCACCGCCGACAGACTCCTTCGCTCATCCTCCCTTTCTCTCTTCCCAACTTTAACCTTGTTCAGTTTTCTCGCAGTATTTTTATTCATCTTTGACTCCACTCGTTACAATGTCGAACCTCAAGCCTGCGACTGATCTTAACCCTAACGTGTGGTATCAGCTGAGCGAGTGGGCTGTTGATGACAATGAGGGGGATCTCAAGTCTATGCTTCAGCCCACGGCGCCCGGTGGTGATTTGAGAGTTGGAAACCCTAACAAGCAGTCATACTGGCAGTTCGTATGTCACCCCGCTCGCGATACAGGAACATAGAATTAACGTCGTGTAGCAAAAGATAGGAAACAAGCCCGGCCGATACCAACTCCGCTGTGCAGATACGACCGTCAGCAAGCAACTGTCAATATGCTACCGACCACAGATCATCAATGAGAAACGTCGTACAAGGCCGTGTTTGATGCCCACCGACGACAGCGAAGAGCAGCAATGGGATGTCTCGCTATGGGGCTCTGACGATACCTACCGCATAACGAATGTCAAGAACGGAACGAAATGGAACATGGACTGTATCCCTGATGGCCCGGTTATTATGAATTCTGATCTTGAGGGGGATCAACCGCGACAGCATTGGTTGATGAGTAGTGTTGGAAAAGTTAACAATGAGATGTACTCTACGTTATACACTGCGGTAAGTCAACATTCTGCGACCTTTCGTATTGAATTTGGTCTGATTGAAGTCACAGCCACCAGCGTCAACGGGCGAGATCACCGCTCCAGCTGGTACAACCGGCTCTGGCTCGACTGTCGCCACCACCACTTCAGACCCTTCTAGCAGCAGCACAAACAGCGATGGCGGAAGCAGTAGCAGTGGCCTCTCATCCGGTGCCGTCGCCGGTATCTCAGTAGGCATCACGCTCGGTGTCGTTGCGCTCGCCCTCGCAGCATTCTTCTTCTGGCGCCGCAACAAGCGCAAGTACCAAGTCGCTGGTACTGGCTCTCCAGACTTTCCCGGAAAGCCCGATAATTCAACCATGGCTGCATCTCCAAACCCGGCGTATAGCTCCGTTTACTCTGCCGAGAAGAATGGCGCTCCGCCAGCGGCTGAGCTGATGCATGAGCAACGACCTGTTGAGTTATCTACTGGCCAGCACCAGAGACATGAGCTGCCATAGATGAGCGACGGTTTGGAGAGTTTATATTCTTCTGTACATATAACATAAATCATTAGCGAGGCGCATGAATTTTAGATACCAAAACTATAGCCAATGCAAGAATAATCAGTAAGTGTCCATTGTGCCAATGCGCAGATGCCTACAACATTGCTCACGCGCGATTTGTCCAACTTGAGCTTTATAAATGCCAAAATATGTCAACTTAATACCTAAAAAATTAATCAAGACTATGAATAGTAGTGAGGGAAAAAAACAAAAGAAAGGTCTCGGAGGGAGTCGAACCCTCGCTGGCGGAATCAGAATCCGCAGTCATAACCGTTAGACCACGAAACCATAATAGGTATGACCTTAATTTGTGACAGCATCAAGCTCAATCGGGCTCTAAGACTGCTACCCTAGAGGGTTGACTCTTAGACAGACAACAGCGCCATATATCCCTACGCCCAAAATTCAGCTCTGACTCATTGCTATGTCCCGCATCTCAACTGAAGCTACATCGTCATCCACGCAAACAGCATATCCTTCTACCTAAAAGCTCTCGTTTACAAGGAAATTAATTATAAACACAATCGATTCCAGCACCTACAAGTCAAGCAACAGATATGGGTGTATCATGCGAACCATGGGCGTCGGCGTCGGACTGTGCTGTAGGCCGCCAGCTTGTACAACTCTCACTGCCCGTCTTGAATGCACTCGGTGATGGAGACCTTGCCTTGGCGCGTACAAGAGATTCTCACGATTTCACTCCATACATTGTTTCCAACGAATGCACCGGCGTATGGAAAATGCGGGCACACCAAGTCAGAGCGGATCCCCAAGACAACATATGGATCACCCGCCTCGTTATCACCACGCAGGGTACCGTTGTTGGGCGCGCAGGGTTCCATGGTCAGCCGAACGAAGATGGCATGGTTGAGATTGGCTACTCGATCGACCCGCTATGCCGTCGTCAAGGCCATGCACGAGCCGCAGTGAGAATACTCCTCGATACTGCTGCGAGCGTCTCTAGCGTAAAGACGGTCCGGGCATCGGTCAGTCCAGATAATACGCCGTCGATGAATCTCATAAAGAGTTTTGGCTTTCAGCAAGTTGGAGAGCAGTGGGATGAGGAGGATGGGTTGGAGTTGGTTTTTGAGCTTCACGTAAACGAGGTACCTAGGCGAGAGTAAACCTTACAATGTATGTCTGAGCATTATCCTTGTTATCCGACAACTCATTCTGCAAACACTGTTATCACCCCATCCAATGCCATCACCGGCCTCTCTTTTAGACATAAGTCTCAAGAAGGAAAAAATGGTAGATATCTCACTGAGCTGTGGGATAAGATTTAAGTGAATCAGCATTTTAGAACTTTCATCACATGACAATTTGGAGATGGTGAACTGAGTCAACTTAGTGCTTATGATTCGCCTGATAAGGTTCCCGAGAAGATCTCGTACTTGTCAGACGTGGGTTACATGGCGATCATGCAGGGCGTTTCGGGCCGCCTACACTAGATACAAACATGAGAAGTTTATTACCCTGAGCAGTGGTGGAACATCATATTTTGAAGATCACAGAGTTTGATATATCATCAATTGCGTTAAGGCTACCGGGAACATCCATAAATGGGAATCCGAAATGGTACCTTTTTGAGAATCTTTCCAAATCTCTTGTTGCTTGACAAATCCAACAAAAACATCACACCAATTTGTTATCTCCCTATCGCAACCCCCCCATACCTCTCTTTAGATATAAGTCTTGAGAAGAGAGTTGTAGTACTGATAAGCAGTACCACTAGGAGGCTCAAAGCTGTACATGTAATCAGCCCACCAAGGACCAGCAGCCCACCAGGTAACACCCTTCCAAACGTCAGAGTTCTCCTTAAGGTAGTCCATCATGTTCTTAACAGCAGTCTTGCAGGTGTCGTTAGGACCGCCGGCGAATTCACCAATCATGCCGACCTTCTTGTTCTTCCTCAACCACTCGGTAGCAGCTTTAAGACGCTCAACTCCAATGGTGGTGGAGACGCAGTTGGGTGATGTGCCAGAGCTGTCGGAGTCGAGATATTGGTGCATTTCATATACGATCTTGTCAAGAGGGTCGGTGAGAGCCTGATGATGTTAGCTTTAGTTATATAATGAGAGAGAAAGGGGATACGAACCTTCATGTTGTCGTTGACATCAGGCCAAGACCAAGCACCAGACCATTGGTTACCCTCAACAAAGATAGTCTGAGTAGCGCCAGCAGCACGAATACCGTTAATAGCAGCCTGGTTCAAGTTCAAGACAAGAGTCTGATCCATAGTGTTGTACTCGTTGTTAGTGTCAAAGATGATCTTGCTGTTGCTCTTGAATTGAGTAGCAAAGTTCTTCCACCAGGTCTGAAAGTCAGAGGTTGAGGTGATGATATTGTTGAAGTAGCGACCATAGTTGTGAGGGTCAAGAATGACATTGGCGCCCTTGCCGGTGATGTGGTCGACGATTGAAGTCAGGTTCTTCATGTAAGCGTTGTCGAAGGGTCCGGTCATGGAGCTAGGGTTTGTGCGTTCCATGCGGAGCTGAACACGGAAGGTGTTGTAACCCTGAGAGATGAGGGTCTATAATATCATCAGCCATATTCACATCATGATAGTGCTCGACTTACATCAACAGCAGCAGGATCAGGGAAGATAAAGTGCTTTCCCCAAGTTCCAGGCAAAGAACCCTCACCAAACTCAGCACCAGCCTCATTAGTACCAACCCAGAGAAACTTTCCATTTCCAGGTGTACCAGTAGGTTGGCTACCACCGCCAGTAGTAGTCTTGAGGGTAGTAGTAGGCTCCGCAGCAGTGCCGGGAATGCACTGACTGTACCATTCATTGACGACGGTGCATTTATAGCCAGAGACACAGGTCGTGGAGCCAGACCAGCCATTTCCGCCGCATTGGGCCCATGCTGCGTTTTGGGCGACCGACAGGCCAGTGAAGAGGCTGAGAGCGAAGAGGGACTTCATGATGCGGGTTGATCTGATGAACTTGTCAACTGAAGAACCTCATGAATCGAGGGAATCCCCAATGTTTTATATCTAAAGTGCCAAGAGTAGAAAATTAATTTCTAACCGAATATAGAATTTGTCTTCAACCAGTCCGGAAGTCGTGGCTTGACATCCGTCGAACCATAACTGGCGTCACTAAGATGAACAATCGTCAATCCATCCGACAAAACCCAACTACCGGCCCGCGATCCGTAGTATTCTCCGGAGTTTTGATCCGCCAAGCCCCAGATAATCCAGGAATTAATCATCTTGAGTCCCCGGAGGCTTTCTCCATACGGGAATCGTTACTCTTGACCGATCCGTAACTGACCACGGAAGACCTCACTCCGCGCTATGGAGAAGACGAGCACATGATCGATTTTAAACGTGCACCTATATGGTATTTTATTAAGAGAAATGAACCGTGTTTCTGGGGTCGAATCATGGCATAGTGTGGGGATCGGAAGTTCATCCTCCGAGTCTGTTTTAAGAATTGGAGCGATGCTCGGGTTTTCGGAGACAAGGCCCAGGGTTCCGTCATTGAAGGAATAATTTTGTTGACAGATTTTAATTAAGGTTAAGTGAAGAAATACTATTGTTGCAATTTTAAAAAAGTAACTTTGCTTCCGTGAATGTTGCCTGTTCAATGCCAGGCTCGTGCCTAGAAAGGATTTCCGTTCGAGATGTACTATTCTTTAAAGTGAGTACCTTGATTCAATATAGCGGTTGTGGAGGAGATAGGTTCCTTAAGATCCAAGCTGTAGATAAAGCAAAAGAACGCCCCCGTCGCATTCGGACTTTTTATCTGCGCGTTCGGGTGACCTACTGTCAGTTATTCACTGAGGTCACAATATGGAGACAGTAGGACGAGAACAGAGGCAGGAACTGCTTGATTACGATCAGGTAGATTATGGTGTTAAGTGGTAGTGTTTTGATTAAATTTAAGCTCTGATGAGCACTTTCAAACTTCTCTGCCCGAGAACGAATTTCTGACATCGCGTTGTAGTAGAAGGCTATCGGTGACGGTGATTATTGAGCATCCTCGTTGCAACTTGAAGAAAATTTCATGTAATTAACATCTATAAAAGCAGGAACGCCATGTGGTACGTAATTTCGGGCTCATTCATAACTACCGCCGAAATTGTCCAAACCAAATACTATCATCCGGCCTGATCCCCTTCATAATCCCCTCCCTCGTACACATACTCCGATCTTCATCTGCAACCTTCCAATCTTTCACAATCTCTGGCCTAACCAACATCTGCATAACCATTCCGGATTCTGCATGCCATGTATTATGGCAATGGAAAGCCCAAAGACCGGGGTTATCTAGTACAACGCGAATAACAGCCCAAGCATATCCCTCGACAGCAAGTGTATCTCTTCTCAGTGGATTCTCTAGTAGATTGTGTTTCTTGAGATATTGTGGAAGACCTGCTGCAGCTGGCGGGTATCCATCTCGTCCTTGAAGAAGAACGAAGAATTTATGACCGTGAAGATGAAATGGGTGAGCGCCGTCGTCAAAGTTGTTGATGGAGATGTCTATCGTTCGGATACCAGTTGTCTCCAACACAAACTCCCTTTGACGATCAAACACTTTCTCGTTGATAGCAATAGGCTTTTGATCAGATGTGCTTTGCATATCACTGTCGAGAAACCTATGCAAAGATGGATGCGTAGCATTCGCATGCCAAGTTGATTCGTTAAAAAACCCTCTCGCCAAGCGCCAATCTCCTATCTCAAAGTTTGCGCGAAGAACTACGACTTCGTCGGCTGGAGGTGGTGAGATTACTTCAACGGGTTGAAGGGCGCTGGTGTTTAGATCGCGGCAGATGACTTCGATTGCATCAGGCCATTCTTTGCTTGTCGGCTCTTCAGAAGATTTCTCATCTGTACCAGTGTATCGAATAATAGCTCTCGTTTCAGACTGTAGACGCTCATTCTCGTTCTTGAAGCAGTGCGTTACCATCCTAGCTCTCATCCAGAATGTCGAAGTTGAAGTAACATTCGTCTCAAGTACAACGCTATATCTCTGTGCTGGAAGGACATTTACACGATGGATGGGTTCTGGGTGAACATCTGTGCCATCGACTTCAGTGACGTAGAATGGATGTTCGTCGAATTGAATCTGAAACTCTGCAAAGGCACCGACGTTGATGATGCGCAGCCTGTGACGCTTACCCGCTTCCAGATCGATCGTTGGTATCGCGAGATCCGTGGTATTGCAAGACCAGCCCCTAAAGTCAGCGCAGTCGCGAACATTGCGACCGTTGATAAGACCATTATCCGGAACAGGTTCGTTGTTTTCCTGATCTGGAGCAAGATACTCCATCAACAGCTCTGAAGTCAGATTATGGTAATGATCTTGAACCATGACAATCCTATCAGTTGCATAATCCATCTCTTGAAGGCCCTTCTCCTTCTTGGAATGAACAACCATAGGCCCAAGTAATCCATCTGAAGCCTGTGCGCTATGATGCGCATGATACCAATACGTCCCATGCTGGCCCTTGACATCGAATTTGTAGGTGAAGTTTGACTTTGGCGCGATAGGGCATTGAGTAATGCCAACAGTACCGTCCATATTATTAGTGCCATTCTGAAACATGCCGTGGAAATGAATCGCAGTCGCATTGACAGCTTTGTTTTTGACATGAACCACAATGGTATCGCCTTCGTTGCACTCAACGAGAGGTCCAGGATATTGATTGTTGATGAGAATCATTGGTCTGTAGACACCATCTGGATTGAGGACGGCGTCGTTGATGGTCCAGAAATATTCTCTTGTCGTTGGAGGAGCATCGAGTTTCCATGATTGTGAGAGGATATACTCTGATGAGTCGCGAAGCTGAGGTGCTGATGGGATGTTTTCTTGGTGTTTTATTGTCTCTGGTGTAGGTGTTGGTTTGGGTGTTGAAGCTGGCTTGCTTGGCTGAGAGGGTTTTGGATGGCTTTCTTTGTGAGACGAGTGTGGGATTCTAATGCTGAGACTAAGTGCAGCCAGAAGAAAGACTGAAATGAGGCCGGCGATAGCGATGAATATCGTCAACCTTGGTGTTTTGCGCTTCCTTGGAGCCGTTTGCTCCGACTCATCACCAAGGAACCATCGACCTTGAGAGTCGCAATCATCTTCTTTCACCCAAGGCGACTTGATCTCATCCGCCATTTTTCGCACTGAACATGAGAAAAGTCCACGTTGTCAAGTCGTTCGTTCAAAAAAAATATACTCCATCTCCAAGATGAACCCTCAATGCAAGTCAACGCCACCTCGACAGGGGATATTCTTAGCGGGACGTTAAACCCGAGTGAACCGGAAGAGTCGGCACGCGACCAGGACCCCTCCAACAGTCACACGTGCCCTGCCTTTCGCCTCCATTGGCGTTACATTAATATTGCAAAAGTTCATCATGGTATACACCAACTTGTTACCTTGACCGACAGTGGAGAAGAGCACGGCACGATATCCGGTCGACAATACTATATGAAACTCATCAAGTCTGCCAATTGAGTGACGATCTGCAGCTCAAGTTCAAGTCGTTTGTATTCAATCGTCATGTTGTTCCAGACTGCTACTCTCTTGGCCGTTGCTGGTCTGGCCCTTGGCCACTCTTATGAGCCTCCCAAGGAGCATAAGCACAAACATGAGACTGGTTGGGAGACTGCATATACTGCGACTGGTACTGCTGAAGTAGCTGCTGCTGCTGCGACGGCCAAGACTAGCAGTCCTACTTCCAAGGTGAAGGGCAAGGCATTTGATCGCATTGCCATCATTTACTTTGAGAATGAGAACTACGAGAAGGCTTTCGGTGATCGTAAGTAGATCCATTTCATGATGCGACAATGGCGACTAATTGATATAGCCAACTTCACCTGGCTCCGCAAGAAGGGTATCACTCTGTCAAACTACTTTGGCGTAACCCATCCCTCAGAGCCAAACTACATGGCGGCCATCGCAGGAGACTACTTTGGTATGCAAAACGACGACTTCAACCGCAACCCTCGTAACGTCTCAACCGTAATTGATCTCCTCGAGCACCGTGGTATCTCCTGGGGTCTTTACCAAGAAGACATGCCCTATTCCGGCTTCGAGGGTTTCGCGTGGGTAAACCACAAGAACGGCAAGAATGATTACGTTCGCAAGCATAACCCTGCTGTTCTTCACGACAGCATTGCGACCTCTGAGCAGCGTCTTTCTCAGATCAAGAACCTCTCGCTTGTTGACACTGAGAAATCTGTTTTTCACAAGGATCTCAAGGAGAACAAACTTCCTCAGTGGATGTTTATCACTCCCAACATGACTTCTGACGGGCACGATACTTCTGTCACTGTTGCTGGTCAGTGGGCTCGTACTTTTCTTGAGCCTCTTCTCAAGGACAAGCACTTTATGCAGAATACTCTTGTTCTTGTTACTTGGGACGAGAACGAGACATATGCTCGTCAAAACCATATTCTCGGCATTCTTCTCGGCGATGCAGTTCCCAAGAACCTCGTTGGAACCGAAGACAACAGCTTCTACAACCATTACTCTGAGATTTCCACTGTTTCAGCAAACTGGGGTCTTGATACCCTTGGACGTTGGGATGTTGGCGCCAACGTTTTCAAGCTCGTTGCTCAAAAGACCGGTGACAAGATCCGAAAGTGGAAGTCTCACAAGATTGATCACTACTTCTGGAATGTTTCTTATGCTGGCCCTTTCAACACTAATGGTGGAAACAAGGAGTATGTTGCTCCCAACTTGGATCTTGAGCATAGTTTCTCTGGACGAAAGATCTTTGAGCCCATTCGAAAGGAGTGGAAGAAGAATCAGAATCCTACTTACTACAAGGATACTATTGAGGTTAATGATGGACTCAACCCTCCTAAGGGTTATGAGCCTGTCAAGTCCAAGTAGATTATTCTATAGTACATGCTGAGTGTGAGCTAGAGACAATGTAAATAGCATAAATTCTATGATTATAGTCTAGATACAATAATCAAACAATTACACTCATCTTTAATCTCTTCCATAAAATGTTTCAATGCTCAAAATATAGCACGTGTTAGATCGCCAAGTCACGGGCCGACGATGCATCCATCCATTAGTATTTTTTCAAGGATCTTTTGAACCGACGCTAGGACACCATCCCAGGGGCAGACGAATCAAATAGCGCACTTTTGTCAGCGGCCGTTAGCGCGTGCAGCCTGTAAGATTGCGGCGTTTTACCATGTGCAATGCAGATCACTTCGCTTGCGGGCTTTGTTTTGTGCTGCGTCGGCAATATCATGCCGTGAGCTATCCTGTCTTGTCACCGATGAGATGCATCACGGGGGTAGGTAGATAGAGCACGTGGGAGGATGAGAATGGGGAGAAATGTTCTGATTTTGCGTTTTTGTTTGCTGAACTTGCTCCTCTCAAGACTTAACCCTTCATAGTCAGTACTTGTATTACCCAAAATGAAGTCATCGCAAAGCCCAGTCCTCAAACGCTTCCTCTCCGACTTCACACTCGGTTTCTCAGATGGCCTCACTGTTCCTTTCGCCCTCACAGCTGGGCTCAGTTCACTTGGCAAGACAGACACCGTGATAACCGGCGGATTGGCAGAGTTATGTGCGGGCAGTATTAGCATGGGAATTGGAGGATATCTCGCGGCGCGCGATGAATGCATACCTTCACAGACGAAAGCGACAGATGTTGAAGACATGAGAGAGAGTTTTGAGAGAGATAGAGAAAGCGATTGTATGGTTGAGCAGTCCGAAAAGATGCAGACGCAAGCAGAAGAATTGGTCCGACAACATCTGGAACCTCTAGATCTCCCCAGTTCAACAGTCACAACAATTCTCAACACCATACAACAAGAACCATCAGATTTTCAACGCGTGGTATCGCGATTAAATTCATTAAAAGACGACCTCTCATCCTCACAACCAACACCCCAATCACCAATCATTTCCGGGCTCTCCATATCACTAGGCTACACCATCGGCGGTATCATTCCTCTCTTCCCTTATTTTTTCAGCAGTACAGTCGGACTTGGTTTACAGTGGAGTTCGTACCTTTGTCTTTTTGTTTTATTTGCATTTGGAGCAGGGAAAAGTTACATGCTGCAGACGGGAGATGTGTCAGTGCGTTCGTGGGTCATTGAAGGGCTGCAGATGTTGATTTTGGGCGCAGCCGCTGCCACTGCGGCTGTTGCGTGTGTCTCTTGGGTAGGTGCAGATTAATTATGTCTAATTATCGAAAGTTTCAGGCACAGCCTTTTCTATAACGTGGGACGAATGAAAGGCTGTGAATTCGAGTTTAACTCGGAAACGACGTCGTTGATGAGTATATAGAAGCAATAGTTTGAGTCTTTTTAATATACAATGAAATTAGTAGTGGATAATGACGACCAACCGAGTAATAGCTCCATTAAAATCCAAGCTTTATCTATATATCATTAATCTTCAGCTTGACTTTACATTCCCAAACTAACGACTCAATGAGATTCCGAATTCCTTTCTAAGGGTATCTTCCCACTAGTAACGCCGTGCAGAGCCGAAGAAAGATAACCATCTATCCTCCTCATATATACTTTAACTCCTGATTGAAATTCTCCGTGACAGCGGATTGTAATTCCTACTCCGGTACTTCTCCTATATATGCCACAAGTGCCAGAACCAGAATAACTCCTTACTTCAAACCCAGGTACAGCAATGGCCAAAGTAGAACCAGTAAACTTGACAATGAACTCCTTAGTCGGTTCTATGCCTTCCAATTCTATCTATAACGCGTTGTTACTCAGCCCTTCGCCGATGATTTAACCCCTAGAGTCTGCTCTGCCTCAGGAATCGAAGAAAGCCGAGCAAGGTGACTTCGACCCGTCTGCCATCTTCCCGTTTGAAAACTCCCCCTGATGTATCCTCCAGTCTAGTTCGTGATCAGTATATTGATTATCCAACCAAGACATATCATACGGATCTGGGGAGGAGGACAAGAGGTCGGCAGTCGGTACCACTGGGACCTCATATATCTCTTGGCCAGTGCCATACTGATCCTCCTCGGCACTCTGAGTCTCAGAGACGTCAGAATCTAAAGAGGGATCCGAGGAAGACAGTTGACCCGAAGAAACTGGTATCTCCTCGTTAGTCTGAGCACCAGATTCTCCAGGTCTCATGATGGGAGAAACCTCCAAAGACGACGGACCAGAAGAAGACGAGGTGGAAGTTCACACCAAAGCTCGACAGCTGGAGGGATGTGACCATGGCGCTGACAGGCAGGGTGGGGGTGTTGAACTTCTTCGTCGCCGCATCGCGCTCACCCTGGGAGTGTTTGCTCTGAATCGATAGGAGTGGTGTCCATGATCCCACAAACTACTAGAAGACGAAGGTGAAGTAGAAGACGGGGAGCAAGACTTTATCACCGGGATGGACTGAGCAAGTGGCTCAGCAATGACTTGGTCCCGGCCTCCCAGCTCAGCCCTCTCGTCAAGCAAAACAAGGTTGGTGGCCAGCATTGCAGAGACTGGAAAGGCATCTTCAACGGCCGCCCTTGGTACCTCCATGATACCTGGGGCCATAGGTTCATTCAACCAGTCATTGGATCCCTGCCCAAACTGACCCCCCATGCTGACTTGAGCACCTTGTGCGAAGAAGTTGTCGAAGCCAGAGACAGAAGAATTCTGTTGACCAGTGTGGGGGAAGAAATCCCCGACAGTTTGAGAATTCGACATAGCAGGGACAGAATGGGACATGGGAAGGGGAAGGTTACCGGAGCCAGACGAGGAAGTATTAAAACCCATGCCGTAGGAATTATCATAGACGCCAGAGGGAGCAGAGGTGTCTGGGATAGGAGCAACAATAGGGAAGCCGGGAACGCGGCGAGAGGCCGGGACAAAAGGGTTCTGAACCCCCAAGCCGTTTTGAAACGGCTGAGGGAGAGCAGATGGGAGAGCAAAAGAGGGACCAGGACGAGAAACAGAACGGTCAATAGCAGAACGGTCAGCAAGCCCACCAGTACCCGGGGCACCAGAGACAGAAGGTACCTGCTGAGGTGCAGGAACCTGGCGAAAGGAAGGGCAAATACTAGAGGGAGCAGAGGAGACAACAGGAGCGCCAGCAGTCTGAGCGGGGAAAAGACCACCGAACAGCCGGCGGCCAGAGACATTAGGAAGCTGCTGATTCCCAGCAGCTTGGGCCGTGAAGTTCTCTTCATGACGAGGGGGGTCAGAGACGGCTCTTTCGGCACAGTAGAATTCAGCTTGTTGCTGAAAAGCAGCTTCTCTCTCCTCGAGCTCTTTTCGCACTTGGCGTTGCCTCTTCACTTCCCTTCGTTCTGCGACTCTGACACGGTCTGTCTTGGCACCCTTTGGACGACCACTGTCCCTAATCACCTGCACATCGTCTGTTAAAGTCATTAACAGCGTTTCATTATACAGGTTTAGATGTAAGAAAGCATGTACTTACTTTGGTGTCCAGGCTTATCTTCGCATTTACTTGTTCGGTGCCCGTCACGGCACTTTTTACAAGCAACCTTTTGGTCTGCTTCGTTCCTGCGTCCTTGTTTGTTATTTGCCATTGTAGCTTAGGAATGTTAGCAAAAGAAAGATTAACAAGAGCAAGGTGGATGGTTGAATGTTACGTTATGTTACTGGTGTTGATGTGAATTGTCGAAAGTTGGACTCTTTGGTCGAATGTGATTAAGATGAAATAATGATGAAGAGGGAAAGAGGATGAGAGGTAGGGGAATTTTTATAGTATCCTAGAATGAGGAAAGTTCAAATTTTGGACTCTAAAGAATAGCATACCTATAAATTGTCAAGTTGTGCGTTCCCTTGGGCCAATAATCAGTTACCTGGACTTCATTACAAGAGTCTATTTAGGGTGCTTTGCCTCGTAATAGTTGTATAGAGCATCAAAGCTTTACATGTAAAGTTTGACGCATCTACTTGTTCACGGTGAAAGGTTTGGCACGCAAGTTCATGAAGTGTTCACCGATATGGCTGCCCTTGATTCGCTTGAGAGGATGCAAATCTCAGCAACAGAACACAAAAGTTTGAATGCCAAAACCTAGCTGGCCCAGAAAAGTGTGAAGAGCCACAGAGAACATGATTTACAATTACCAACCTATGAAATTGAATGGTGCGTGATCTTCGTCCTGATTCCCCTTCCTCTAGCCATCCCCTTTCCTTTCCTTTCCTCCCCTTCATTAATACTTTTACAACAGAAGTATTCTTCTTCTCCTTAGGAATCATATGAGTCCTATATTTGATGGGTAAGTTGTGGAGTTGAACCAGTGAGTCCGCTTAAATTCTTCACTGGACTTCAATGCTCGTTGGCAGAGGGGACCGCCTGCAGAGAGGTAAATAGAATTCATTCTAGATTCCGAAATGGAAAAACTCAAATTTGTCAAGCTTTTCTACTGGCTCTCGCCAATTTAAAGTGCATTTCGAACGCGGGGGCCCGTGAAAAGCTTAAATGAAATGTATAGGTGATTTCAGGTTGACCCCCGCCACTATACCCTCTGGCATCCCTTGTACAGCGCACTCCGTACACGGGATCATGCGAGGTCTAGGCCACCACCCTCTATTCCTGCGTAGCCTTAAGTTTACGAAGACCTATGTGCGGATCATGCTGCCCTATGTTTGCACTACGGCGGAACATAGTGTCAAAAATGACCCCAGCTATGAATGATTGTCAAAGGGCCCAGATTGCTCAGGCCAGCTTTCTGGATCTTTATTCTGTGGAATCCCTATAGGAAATGAAGAATGTTGTCGTATAACCGTCATGGATTCGCGATAGCAATGTAGACGTATAATCTCCTATATGTTCTTGCACGATACTCCATTTCCGTGCTCAACTTTGGTCCATCAACATGATCTGCTTGGTCCCAGAGGGGAGCCACTGTCAAATTTGACAGCGATGATGAACCGTACAAGACAGTATTTCCGTGCGAAGGACCTTTGGTACTCTGCTGCAGATAACAGAGTGCTCAAGGGAGCGTCACCTTGTGACATCCACTTTGCATTTATTAATCCTAAATTAAAAGGGCAAACCCAAGTAGCAGAGCACCGAGATCAAGGGTCCATGGTACATTTCCTGCATTGTGATACTCTGCATAGGGTCTGAGTCACAACAGTAGTTTAACTTCGCTTTTCGACCAACTCATCCGAGATGTCCTCTTCTTGCGAGCTCCTTGATCTGTGAAATTACCAGGCCTCCCCAAACACCTGTGCTCGGACCATAGCTTATAATCATCTAAGTTCGACAGACACGCTCACACGCCAACTGGTATGGCTTCGCACAACCACTTGCCAGAACATGTCATTCCGCTCATGTCTCCTTGTAAATTATGTCTCTGTGAAGACCTTTCTTCTGAATTTACTGTTGTCATTATGAACTCGCTGTGATCTGAAGAGGCTTTGACCTGAACCTCCCAGAAGTCGTGGGACCCCATGGATATTAGTTGAGAATACTACAATTAAGAGGTCCGGGTCTTCCCGCCAACCACGTTTTAGGCATGAGCTTAATTTGATTATCGTGGCTGCCTAAAGGATAGAGAACGTTGAGCGAGATTAAAGTTTATTTCGGTATGAACATGTCTAGAACTCTCTAACCCAACCCTTTATTAATGGTAATCATACAAGAATTTGTGCGAACAAGTAAAGGTCCTCCCAAGCCGTGTCATCACTCACATGATGAGGGCAGCAGCGATACCTGCGACGGATAGCGCACCAAACATACGCGCGAAAGAAGACGTGGCACCAGACGTGTTAGTAGGTGTAGCTACACTAGACGTCTCAGATCCACTGGCATCACTTTCCGAAGCCTTGGTCTTGGTGGCGTCGCTAGACCCGGTAGCAGTAGCGGTGGCGCTCGCGTGCTTAGCGTTGAGTAGTTCTTGACCAGCAGTGATAGAAACAGGACCAAATGAGAAAGTTGCCAACCCATAAGCGTCAAGCTCTTCGGAATCAGTAATAGTCGCAGTGGGATGGCCATCATCATTTCCGCCAACGTTAATGGTAGTGCACTTTTGGGCGATGGTACGCGACATTTCGCAGTGGATGGAGAATCTCCAGTCATGCTCGTCACTCGGCATGGTGATGAAGAGATCAAGATCGCCCGTACTGGCGGCACCGGGAGGAAGAGTCTTGCTCATCCATGGTCCGAGAATGTATGTGTTGTTATAGACACCACAGTCGTCCATAGTCTGGAATTCTTCGCTTTCCGGGTCAACGTACGGGCAGTTGAGAACGTATGTCGTATGGTCTGCATCGGCGCCGATAACTTCTGCAACAAGAGTTGGCGCGCCTGCATCGGCAAAGATGGGGAGAGAGGTGACGAGAGCTGAAGACATTTTGAATACTAATAGCGAGTGTAAGAAGCAAAGATAGTGCGATGCAGCGTAGATTTTGTGGCTGAAATGAGCGAATGAACGAACGAAAAGATGAAGAAGGGAAAAACCACGATGGGAAATTGGAAAGGAGAGGAAACAAAATGGGAATAGCCATAGAGAGTAGCGTAGGCAGAAGTCCAATCATTCAGTGGGTCAACCTCGATGGAGCTAGGCCTCCCGTAGCGAGATTTACAGCGCATCCACTGTAGACGACCAATGAAAAACACAGAAATTGATCAACGCCGGGGGGATGATGCCCCGTAGGGCAGCGCATGAAATGGTGAGGTTTCACTATTGACTGGAACAGAGTTTGGCGTTTTACGCTGGACCCAATGGAATAACACGAACCTGACGGTTGATGAACCTTTACACCTCAGTAATTACTATTAGAACTTTCGCTTTTGAGGGAAATAAGGGTCTAGCATTGAGTTAGACTCTAGACAACTTTGGCGTCGTGGAATCGTGACAATTAAGAAAGCGCAGTAGTAGTGGATAGAGAGAGGGTCGCGCCGACAAATGGTGAGCTTTGAAAGACAAAAGAAGTAATGAAAATATGGCAGGCCTATTTAAGTGACAAAAAAAGGCGAGGAAGAGGAGAACTCGTCATTGAATCTCTTAATGTTTGAAGCTCTTCCAACACAGAAAGTTTGACTTCAGGCAACCCAGTCAATCAAAACAGCCAGCGAGATATCTGGGAGAGCTAGAGGATCCCATTCATATGACAAAATTTGAAACCAACTTACATATTGGATTGATCGGTCTGGTGGTCTAGTGGTATGATTCTCGCTTAGGGCAAACCCTACAGCTTAGCTTGCGAGAGGTCCCGGGTTCAATCCCCGGCCAGACCCTCCTCTTTTGCTATTTCTTTGATAAACTATGAATTCTCTTTTTGTTAATATGGATGTCATACACTCACCAAACTGTCAAGCTCTGTTATTAAGGTGCTAGGTGGTGAGGTTTTGCGATATTGAGTCTATCTTCTAGGCGGATAACAAGATATCTTGAGTTGCCTGTATGTCTACGTTCTTCGCGCCGTCCTCACACTCTCAGCATATCTCCAGTGTCTCTTTGCACGTATTCTTGACCCGCTTACAGCTGTTCGATCAACAGTACTCGTACACGTATGGTCTTTCCCTTAGCAAACCCCGTGTTTTTAACCATATCAATCGTACGACCAACAGCTTGCTCAAGGATCTCCTGGACTTGGCTGTCAAAGTAACCTTAATCTGTTGAACGACCTTGTTGGATTGAGCATACTCTGGAACTCATGCCTCGGCATGTTGAAACAACCCGTAACATAAAACAGTGAATCTTGGACTCTGATCAATATTCAATCCTGTAAGGAATCAAGTTTCGAATACATATCGAGGGACAGATTCAAACCTTTAGAAGCGCTCATAGATTTCATAGGAGGGTCTTTAGCTCATAGCTCGCCTCAGGGGTTCAATCTGACTTTTACCGATTAATAAAGCCCGCTCCAAGTTTCTTTATCTTCTCATCTTGGAAGACAGGATGGGTTAATCGCTCAATAAGGATAATAAATATAGCAATCCTAGACTATCAAATCACTATATATAATAGACCTTGGGACTTACTGATAGCTTCTTATTCAACAGATTTTCTTGTTTGACCTCGTCCCCATTATGATATGACTGAAGGTTGTCAGGCCGTCAGCGAGGGATCAGACATAGCCTCATTGACGCAGCCACCGAATTCAGAGGCGTAGAATATGTTACACCTCGCTCCTTAATGGTTGCGATTGGCCACTCCGCAGAGGTTGTGCGACAGTTGACGAGAAGAAGGAGCCAACACGATTGAGCCAAGTGGTGCGGTTTATGTAAGTCAACCCGGGTCCGTCCTTGGTTTGGGGGCCATAAGTTGAAGGATTCACCAATTCAGTATGCCCCTGTGCATATGAGAATTTTGGTTGGCAGAGCAGAGATGAAAATGACATTAGTGGTCGATCATTAGCCTTTGCGTCCACCAATTGTGATGCAGTCAGCAAGAAAGTTGAGCAAACATCCCAGATGCAGGTAAGACGGAAAATACAGGGGTCTGAATGGGCTGAGCGATCGGAACTCCGTCTCCTCAAGCTCATCTGTTGGAACTTTTCACCCGTCTCCGTTTTCTTTTGTTTACTGTTTCATCATTCCCTGTTTCAATATCCCACGAACTATATCCCACCAAAACCTTCACGCGGTTTTGCGATGCCGAGTGCAAGAACGAATTTGGGTCCATTGACGACCCAATGGAAGTACCCAGATCGATGTACTGTTCCCGTCCTTGGCTGCTCCGCTTGTGATGGCGGATGGCAAGCTCAAACGTGCGGTGACAATGACGCCAACACGGTAAGCCCCCTCAAATCTCGCACAAATTGACTGGACTAACGGCCATTTAGCAAGGTGTCCTTGACGATACGGACTGCTGGCCTCCCCGACAAACATCGATGAAAGCTGAGAATGCTGTCAACGGTTGGGGTTTCTACTCACCCGCCTTCGACTGCCCTCGAGGCTACTATGCGGCATGCAGCGCGACCGGGCCCGAGACCGGAAATTTCGACTTCCAATTCTCGATACAAGATGACGAGAGAGTCATAGGGTGCTGCCCTTCGTAAGAACATCCGAGAAACGTCGCTTGGGCTTGAAAGCTGACAAGGACAGGGGCTATACCTGCGCGAACCCAGGAGGGCCACAAACATGCACGACCATCGTATCTAGAGGTTCCTTGCAAGTCGCATCATGTTCAACGCGCGAAACTGTCCTCAATTGGATGACACTACCGGCCACGGTCACTGAAGATACAAGCACGACAACGATAGACGGAATCACTATACAAGCACCCATGTTCCAACTCAACTGGCGAGAAAAAGATCTTTCATTATCATCTGGAGGACCAACAAGATCAACAAGATCAACAACCACGGTATCTGGACCCGCAGAGACGCAAACAACTGCGTCAACTTCAGACGGTTCGTCGTCGGGTGGGTTATCAACTGGAGCTCAAGCTGGTATCGGAGCTGGAGTAGGTGTCGTTGGACTTGCCATCATCGGAGCAGCATTTTACCTTTGGAGAAGAAGAAAGAGGGCTGCACCGGTAGCTGAGCTGGAAACAAAAGAGGATCAAAAGACTTCGGAACCAGTTTTGATGCATGGATCGCCACCGCCTCAATATCCTCCTGTCGAGCTTGATGCGACACATTCTAACGTATCTTACCACCACTCCGCCCACCCCCCCA
>PVQA01001186.1:0-19856 GCA_002980515.1 Fusarium burgessii | reverse complement strand
AGACTATCTCTAGTATTACTGCTACTAAATAGATAAATAAAGGTTACTATAAGGGTAAGTATAAGGATAATAAATCTTAAGGTAAAATAAATACCTAATATTTAGCAGATAATAAGAAAATAGCAGATAACTGAATAGTTCGGATCCCTAGCGAAGAAAGACGGGTTGCGTCGTCGGTTTGTAGGAAAGGTAGAAAAGGTGGAAAAGGAAAAGACATGGTGCTGGAGGAGGCCTGAAATTTTGGTTGTGTTGATAGTTGAGTGCAAAAGGGGGGCTTTATTTCACGAGGCTTGAAATTCATCATAATAGAATCAGCTACAAGACCTACTCTCTGGTACCGAAGGCTGAGCCGCACGATTGCGGACCACCTTGCAGTAGAAATACCCGGTTCATGGCCTCCGAGAAGAGGAAGCGTCCAGGGACAAAGAGCTTCCACTATTGACTTCATCCTGATAAAGACTTTAAGGGAGAAATGTCTCAGTTGGGTAAAGCGCATTATCACTCTCACAGACGTCACAAGTCATCAATATTCTTTATGTAGCAAGTATGGTATCCCAAGGTTTGGTGAGGTACTAGAATAACACTATATACGGGACCCGTACATCAACATCACTTGCTAGTCATGCCAATCATCGCCAAATATCCATTATATCAACTCAAACATCATCAAATATCTAAAGCTTCTTGCCTCCCTCAATCTCAGGGGCGGCAGTGTTGGTGTTGACTGGAGTGACAGCCTCAATGCCCTGAAGCTTGTCCGCAGTCCTGTCCGGTCCTACAATCTCGAACACTGTTTCATTGTTAGCGATAGTTTATCAGAAGGAGCAGCGGAAAACTTACAGTCAACAGGAGTGGAGGTAAACTTGCGAGCGTTGACCTTCTTCTGGAAGAGATAGTCAAGATCGGCAAAGCTACGGTTCATGGTCTCAGGCAGGAAGAAGAAGATCCAAACAGCCCAGATGAAGCAGAGACCAAAGTAGAACATTCCAGTCTTAGCTCCCCAGTTCCAAGCATCGCTGCTGGAGTTGAGCATGCGAGGGTTGAGCTGCTGGACAACGATTTGACCGCAAACGTAGACCGCGCGACCAATAACAATTGTCTGAGCGCGAACACGGTTGGAGGCGGTCTCAGCAACGACGACGTAAGTGGTAGGACCCAGAGAAACCTTGAAGATACACTGGACAACGACAAGGAAGGCAGCTGTGACGATGGCGACACTGTCGACCTTGGGGACAAAGCCGAGAATACCAATGATCAACATGCAGGCACCGATACCAGAAGAACCATAGAAGTAAAAGGTACGACGTCCAATTCTGCCCATGAGGCAGATGGCGACAGCGGTGGCGATGATGTTGACGGACTGGATGATCATGTTGTAGTTGAAAGCCATCGTGTTGCTCATACCGATAGACTTGAGCATGATGGCGGCAAAGCTGGTGATGGACTGACCGTTGAGGATCTGAATGACCCAAGCCATGCAGACAATGCCAGTTCGACGAAGGTTAGTTCCCTGGAAACAGTCCTTGAAGCTAGCATTTTCAGCCTCAACCTTCTCCATCTTGTTGGTATGCTTCATGAGAGCGAGGGTCTGAGCCATAGACTCATCAGTGTAGTGACCCTTGCGGGCAAGACGGCGGAGAGCATGCTCAGCGGCCTCGAGCTTACCACGACGGACGAGATACCAAGGAGACTCGGGTGCGAAGAAAGCGACGGTGATCAGAGGAGGAATCCACATCCACTGAAGACCGTAGGGGACTCGCCATCCAGCGTCACCCTTGAGATCCAGAGAGCCACGAAGGACACCAGTCGCGAGGAAACTTCCAGCACCCCAGCACATAGAGACCCAGGCAGTGAGGTATCCACGGAGGGCGGCGGGGCAGATCTCGGCGGCGTAGGCAGTTGTGAGGGTCTGGAAGATACCCCAGGGGATACCGCAGAGGAGGTTACCGACGAGGAGCATTTCGACGTTGACGGCGAAGAAGAGGACAAAAATGGTGCAGGCCATGAGAGACATGGCGAACTAGATGAGATTAGCTCAGAACCGATAAGATCTATGAAATGACAGAAGACATACCATGTAAACTCGTCGAGAACCAAATCGTGATTGCAAGTAACCGTTGATCAATAGACCGATAATAGAACCACAGTTGTTTCCAGCACCAATGGCACCCTGCCACTTTGTAGAAATATGCTGTTTGCCATTGGCATCAGGCCAACCGAAACGCGCCAGATAAGCAGGATGGGCGAAGAAGTTGTTGATCAGACCAACATCCATACCCTCCATGACCAAAGCAACACTCAGAAGCATACTGAATGTCACAGCGGGCCAGTATCGCGAGAAGAGCTCCTTCTTGGGGAGCAGACATTCTGCATCACTGGCAGCGACGGCGGCCTCGATGAGCTCGACTTGGGAGTTGTAGCCGGAGAACTCTGTGTGATGGACAGGGGCTTTCTGCCCATCTTCCACGTGGGATGGTTCTTTCGAGGGCGCCATTGCGTCGAATTGTCTCAAGACAAAAAGGATGAGAATGAAGGAGGAGAGAGAGGTGCTCGATGCAGATCTGGAGAAAAAAACAATGGGGGAGGATATCAGGATAAATATAAGACTCCGCACTGGTGGACACCAGTCCGATGATCGAGCAGGGATATCTCGGTGGTATTTCCCCACGGGGGACGGTCAATCAGTCTATCCCCAGGTAACTTCCCCGCATTGCAACGGATTGAGTCGACGCAGGCTCGGTGTCGATAACCCGAAGTGACGAACTATTCCTCATTTAGGATGGAATGACTTTGTTTTCTTGGCTATTCGGCGGAGAGAAGTCCGAGTGAAGGGAGTTGGAACGTGAGAATTATCGAGTTGATTAAGGTTAAGCTGTTATTAAACGTTGTGGTGTCCCCATGGGGGTTCCCACGCGACTCGGGGATCCATTTCTGGGGTACGAGGGGGGGCCCAAGGTGACAGATGAGATGCTATTTGATCTGTCAAAGTCTAATCAATCTCTATTTCATGGGAAACATAACGGTGGATAGCCTGTAGTTGACATGATAACTGTAATGTATCATCAACAATGCCTTGCAGCTGCATCTCAACATCCCATTTCCTGACAATGCGACTCTGGTCAAAAATGGCCTCGGCTAACCTCTCCTTCATACGCCAGCCCGGCAAACTCCGGCGTCATGCCCTATTGGCCGGTTGTCCGTGTCTGACTCTCTTGGCCCGTGAGTCTAGACCAGGTCGAGCTCTCAGCTCCCACGACTGAGTCATGAGACACCATCTGAACCAAAATAATGGAGAACTCTGCTGTCAGAGCCGAAAAACGGTCGATGCTTTTTTTTATTGCACCTATGCATGACTTGGTGCAACACCGACAGAGAGGTTCGCCGAAGGGTTGTTCAGCTCAGCCTGCACACAGATCAAAGGTCCAGACAACAGCATGACAAGGATGAACCATTCTGAGCTAATAGCTTTTCCTTTGGCCACCATTCGCTGTCGTAAAGGTCGTGTCATTGAAGGTTTCCCCACAGCGACCAACCCCAAAGTTTTGCCCCCCGATTTTTTTACACAAGCTTATTTTAGCAGAAGGCCCAGGCACATAAAGTGGCGAGCTATCTTGGCTTTGCAAGCCACAAAAGACATCGTACACGGTTCTCTTTTTACGCCTTCTCACAGTGATTTTTTTTCGCAAATGCCGAAATGACTGCCGCTATCAGCGACATTGCTAGTTCACTCGCAGAGGAGTCCTGCATCTGCGTCAGGATAAACAATTAAGCCAGCCACTTCACTACTAAAACTCGTCTGATCTTGTCCAGCTCATTACGTCCTGAAACTATCAACAATGTGACCCTGGCTCATCTTCGGCATCTCGGCTGAACTCCATGCGCTCTCCAACGGTTTAGGCCAAGTCTGTGCCACCTTTTAAGGACATATTGGGGTTGTAGCCCCCAAAGTGTCTCTCGCTTAACGTTTCCGCTGTTGCAATCATCAGCATCTTGCATCGCCAAGGCTTCAAACCAGGTTTTTGGCCCGAAAGTCTATGCTGAATCCGAGAGTTTGGGCCGCGCGTATATGCGTTGATGATGATGTTCCTGTCTTTCGGTACGGGTGGATGATGGTGTTTGAGTGGTAATTATCACGATGAAAAGCTGAGATTGGCTTTGGGGTACCTGGATCTTGCCCCCGCTCTTGGCAAATTGAGATTTTGTACGCCAATTGGCTGCCTCGCTTCAGAGAGACCCGAATCAAGGGCTGTATGGGCTTTCATGTCGAGCTCCCTACGTTCTGTATGCAAAAATGAGAGTTGTCGGATCTTGTCCATATGAATATAGCGCAGGTGAGCCGTACGAAAAGCATTGGGCGGTGGGATGTCGAGGTTATTGACCTAGACCGCTCAAAGCTGGTGCTCCCAGCAATTCAAGACATAACGATTCCGTAAAGCCGAAATGATAATACCGTTATATTTGCAGGTATTATGTCCTTCGACAGGAGATGGCGATGAAATACAGCTGTGAATGACAATGGCACGCGTATTGTAACATTCACCAACAGCCCCAACATCATGCAAGATTGAGCCTCCGAGATCTTGACAGCTTGAAGTAAATGCACGATACCACGGGCCAGGTCTTGATTATGGAGAAATGCCACATTGATCCATCAAGGGTTCCCTGTCATGCCGTTGAGGTTTTGCCAGTTCTTGAAAATTGTTAGCTACCCTAGCAATGTCATGCTTTCTCAGATCCGAAGGCCCTTTGGCATAAGTATGCAGCCTAGATCACTCGTACTATCTATTGAAATGGCATTCTACTGAGACTTGAGCATCACTTCATATACGAACAGGATACCTAAACTGATTTGAGTCTGAGATCCATGTCATCCGGATAGTTAACCAATGCATTAGCAGTCTCGGGTAGGCCGCCGGGCCACGGTTCTAACGCTCGGCACACCCATACCCGAAGATCAAACAAGCAGATCTCTAGGAACTACGTCCAAACCTGTTGCGTCAAATCCTGTATACTAGCGACTATCCCATTTGCGATCTGTAGAAGGACCGAAAGAGCTGATCATCTGTCCTGCACTGCAACGTCTGATGTGGCATGGATTTCCCCGGAGATTCTTGACACATGCTTCGCTGTCAATTACCCCAGACTTGCGAGTGGGATCTTTAAACGGCGCGGGGATGTCCCCATGCGACCCAATAGTGGGACGTGCCCTGCGGCGCAGTTCGCGAACAACCAACAGGTCAAATAAATACCTAGAGGGGAATGCGGCACAGTCGATATGAGATTGCTGATGAAATGCATCAAGAGCTGTCAGCATTTAGATTTATAATACAGATGTCTTTTGAGAGGTGAACCATGCGTGTTGGGATATTGTTATTGTTCTCTTCGTACTCTGTGTCCATCAGGAAGTCATCAGCCACGAACCATTATGACTTTAAACAAAAAGATTAACATTGCAACAAGGGCACCAGACCAGAGGGAAAAAAGAAATATTCAAGGCGCCCACTCCTCGCGATCATCTATAGTGAGTTCTTGAACTAAAAGCTCCGCATTTTCACCCCCGGTATGTTACTATGTCGTCCGTGGTGTAAACCGCCTCCAAATCAGTCCTTTCTCCCACCAGCGTGGTTTTTGGACATCCAAAGACTTTTGAGTAAAATACGTACGCCCACCTATCCTTTCTAAATGTCTCTTCCGGTAGCTATCCCATATTTCTTGCCTGTTTCTCTCACCAATGCGAGCCTGTTCCTGTTGGTCTTGAGGAAGAGCATTGATCGCATCCCGAATCTGATCCCGTCGAACTCGCTCGGCCTTTATTGCCTCTTGGCTGAACGCATTGGGTGAATTCACTGCCATACAATATTAGCGTTATACTCTTTCAGTTTGGGAACCTGTGGCAAAGGGTAACGAGTCGTACTGTCGGTGATATAAGAGCTCTCGAGTCTCTGCAACTCGGGGCTGTACTGGCTGATAAGCCTGATGTTGTAAAGGTCTCCGAAGTCCTGGTTGTATGCCAGACCGGCATCAACTGCACCTTCTTCAAGTTGTGCGAATACGTCGTATTTGAAGAGAAAATGACTGCTCAGCAGGATATCTGCTTTTAGATTGTCCAGCACGTAGAAATCGCAAGGTATTTTGTCTTCCGAACCGTCAAATTGCCACGTAACATTTCGAGCCAGACCTGCGGTAATGTCCAGAGATCCATTGGCATATTTGACGGTACGCCTATGCTGCAAACTCCAATCGACATCCAGGGACTGTTGCATGGCAAATTCTGTTGATATTAGCATCACGTCACTGCCAGTATCGGCTAACGCAGATGAGGGTATGCCATTGAAGCGTCCCTGCAGACAACATGCATCGTTTTCCAGAAGGTAGATCCCAAGTTGATTGGTCATCTTTCTCAGAGATTTTGTGATACGGTGCCTGAAGTTGGTGAGAGTACCGGTAGCTTTGAGGAAAGTTTCGCATAGTATGAGGTCTTTTGCGCATCTAGGGAGGATATGACAATTGAGCAAGTGGTTGTCTGATTCTCCTAAGAAAGTGAAAGGGACGTCTACGCCCAGGGATTTGATCGTCGCACCAGTGGGCAGTCGAAACTTTTCCCCCCTGCTGAACTGGGGTACGAGTCCAAGTTTGTTTACAAGGTGCTGAGAAATGAAGTTACGCTTCGCCCCTGTATCGGGTAACGCATTAATTTGAAGTTTCTCTGGGCCGATCAATCCTTTCACGATATAGTCTATCGAGCAGTTCGAAAATTCCTGGGCCGAGCTCTTATCACCAATTTTTTGTTGGTGAATGTAAGCCACGGGCAATGTACTCAAGGCATTAAAAGCATCAACGTCCTGGCTTGATGGGGTTTAGTTAAAAATGCAAAACTTGAAAGTATCACACCGAAGACATACAACAAAAATTCAAGCACTGTGCGCTGACTCTTTAATCGGATCCAGATCTCCAAAACCATGAAGGTCCATGGATTAATACTTTCAAACTGTTTGGTGTAGTACGATATGGTGGTCAATGCATCCTCTATCAAAGACAATCTTGAAAGCAAGGGGTGATCCTCCATTGCAATCACGGTGGTCAGGTAAGCAGGAAATGCATGCTAATATTGTAATGACTCTGGCGAGCGATTAAGTGATGTTGCAGGGGTACTTAAAGTGGAAGGATATGAAAGATGATGAAATTTTGACAAGAGAGGCTTCGTAGTCTTTACAAGTAGGATGCAAAAAAGGGGACGTATGCTTCAAAAAATGAGAGAAATATCATCGCGGGGCATCAATTTATCCCCAGTCCGCGTGGCTGGGGATGTACTGCCTCATCTCTCAGGCTTCATGTTGGGCTGATTTGGCCTCCTTCCAATTAGATGGTCGAAGTCGAGCTAGCTAATGTTTTGGAATTGTGAATTGACACGTCACCATGTGGTACTGTCAGCCTCATTTTCAACTGCACTGCCAGATCAGCACTTTTGTGATTTTCGGGTGTTATGTCCCTCAGATATGAGCTCTTACTCAATCCCGAGCTTTGGGTCCATGAGTTGCGCATCGATGCCCAGAAGTCTCGATATTGAGATGAATGCAGGTCAAGATTCCTCTCATTCCTCGATTGGATTTGCAGCGCTTTCATCCTGGATCGTATCCGACAAGGACCAAGAGCTGCTACTATTCCGAAAGTTCGCAGAAATTAGCGCACGGAACCTCCTTTATTTGCAATGCGAGCTATTAGATATAGAAAACAAGTTGAAAGCCTGGGACAAACAAGTCGAAGGTAGCGGCGATACAGCATTGGAGCAGGCTGCTGAAACATGGGAAATCACCATCGAACAGGCCAAAGCGGGGAGACAAGAAGCAATACAAATGCTGGAGTTGATGAACCAGCTTCGAATAAAAATTAAAGAATATCGTATGTGCAGATGGCCCTGCTCGAAGCTTCTGCTTACCCTCGTATAGATGAAGCACTAGACCTACAAAACAAAATTTCTCAGCTTAACGGTCCCGAAAAAAGGGCTCTCGAAGTTGCTCGAAACGAACTTTATGGAGGACCTTTGCGACAAGATGGGCAAAAGCCGAACCCAATACTAGGGGGGAGAGGAAAGGATTACCTGGATCAAAAGGAAGATCTCGTTTCCCTCAAGACTCCGGTAGCAGTCGATCCATTATCAAGAATACTCCGGACTTATTGGCCTGGCCAGGTGCGTTTTATGGCCCTTATCAAGACCATTACAGTTTATTGAAAGGCTTTGACTGACTCGAGGCGTCCACGGCAATAGGAGGAGCTATCTAGAGATGGTCGACGTCGAATTAGCCGTTTTGATGAACGATCAATCACGATAGCCGTTGCTCTCATCAACATATTACTCGCAATGGTCTTGTTGGTGGGTTCTATAAGCACTCTTTACTATGTGAAATCACCACCGGCAATTCTTGGTACTATATGCGGGTTTACAGTACTCTTTGCGTTGAGCGTTGGTTTGATCACGAACGCAAAACGAGCGGAAATATTTGCAGGAAGCGCAGCGTAAGTATTATTCCGTCTTTACTTTGAGGGCTCACAGGGGAGTAATGCGGTAATGCTAATATCTGAGAATCTAGTTATGCGGCCGTCTTGGTGGTTTTCGTTGGAAATGGAGATCAATCAGGTTGCAAGTGTAGCTAAGGCTTTTTGATCATAGGATGGCTTCACAGTCGTTGTAGCCTCTTGACTGAAGGACACGGACTGAAGATAAACAAGAGTTTGATATGAGGCTACTGCTCGATGGATAATATATCATAATTATAAGTAGTCTCGTGTATGCATTTGTTTACTATACAAATTATTATTTATATAGTCTCTTGTTAGTCGCTGACCAGCGTCAATACAACCTCTGTTGGGCCAAAGAAGCACGAAACCAAACATCAGGATTCAATAACAATTCGCCGATCAAGGACCAAAGGTTTCGGAGCATTTATAACGTCAAGCCCTAACGTTACTGACCTTGAATCTGCGGTTGTAAGCTGACTTCTTTACGAGATGTTTCTCCGCACGGAATTTCCTGCTCAGCCGAGGTTGCAAAAATGAGGTCATCTTTATCAGCAAGATTGACACGCCCTGTGGACTACATATTAATTATTCATCAGCTCACTCGAGCAACTTGAGGTATATAATTGATCCCGACAATAAAAAAACCGCGATAACTCATCGATAGTTTTATCAAATATTTCATTCAAAATGGAAGACGGTTACACAAAGATTCCCTCTGGCGCCATGGTTGAGCCCTTGCTTTTCAAGGTCTCCATTGCGGACGACAAGGTCGATGAGCTCAAACAGCTTGTGAAACTGGGCAAAATCGCACCTCCGACTTATGAGTCTACGCAGAGCGAGCATAATTACGGCGTCACCCATAAGTGGCTAACCGATGCCAAGGCCGCTTGGGTCAACTTTGACTGGTATGTTCCAGCATCTTTCTGTATACCTGTTGGGCTGGGTGCTAATCTTTACAAACAGGCGCGCTGCAGAAAAGCATATCAATTCATTCCATCATTGGACTGTGCCCATTAAGGACAGCAAGGGTGACTTTGATATTCATTTCACGGGACTGTTCTCAGCTAAGCCCGACGCTGTTCCTGTGGTCATGCTCCATGGCTGGCCAGGCAGTTTCCTGGAGTTTCTCAAGATCTTGTCCATCCTGAAAAGCCGTTACACCCCTGAAACACTCCCGTACCATGTTATTGTTCCTTCTCTTCCGGGGTACGCCTTCTCGAGTAAGCCGCCGCTGGATAAGGATTTCGGCGCTCAGGATGTTGCCCGCATCGTAAACAGTCTCATGGTTCAGTTGGGCTTTGGTGGCGGTTATGTTGCGCAGGGAGGGGATATTGGAAGCATGGTTTCCCGTATACTAGCTGTTGCGCATGAGGAGTGTAAAGGTAAGTGTTTGAACCAGCCCGAAGTCTATGGCATACTGACATACTTTGTTAGCCGCTCACCTCAACTTTTGCATAATGCAAGAGCCCGCTGATGCTCAGGGCGAAATCTCGGAAGCTGAGAAGAAAGGTCTTGCCCGCGCAAAAGATTTTGGCCTTTTAGGATCCGCCTACGCTCTCATGCACGCTACCAGACCAAGTACCATAGGCCTCGTCCTGTCATCGTCACCTCTCGCGCTGTTGGCCTGGGTTGGTGAGAAGTTCCTCACATGGAGCGACGAGGATCCTCCGCTCGAGGAAATCTTGACCTCGGTTTCTTTATACTGGCTTACTGACAGTTTTCCTACGTCCATCTACCCGTATCGCCAGCGCTTTGATCCGGAAAGGCCCGGTGCACACAACAATCCAAGCTGGAAGATCAGCAAGCCGCTGGGCTACAGCTGGTTTCCGTATGAACTTGCTCCTATGCCAGTGAGCTGGGTGAAGACGACCGGAAATCTTGTGTTCTGGAGGGACCATCAGCGAGGCGGTCACTTTGCTGCGCTGGAGAGGCCAGAAGAGTTGTTGAAGGATTTTGGGGACTTTGTGGAGCAGATTTCGAAGGATGGATCTTTGAAGATCCAGTGAGCCGGTTGTAGATATCTTGCGCAGCTACAGGCCTGAAGTTAGATATGAAAGCTATATATGTTGTTTCAGGTGATTTCACATATTGGCCACCAACTTCAGCCCCAACATTCAGGGCAAGCCGTTATAGTCAACAGTCCCCAGACTGTTTTTTTTTTTTTTTTTGGTATCTCTAAACGTCTGAAAGTCAATTGTTCGACTCTATTTTCTAAGGTTCATGGAATATACGAAGTAAGACAGATGAGAATCTCCAGCTCGTTCAAGGACTGGAAGCCTCACATGATCCAGCACGTGACTCTTTCATCAGTTTTCGGTGCGAGGAATGGATTTATGTTGGCAATTTGACTGGGTACACCATGATCTGCGTAACGAGCCATGGCTGCCAATTCCCATGACGAACCCCGACCGCGAACATGAGAACGCGTCCACCTTGTCCTTGGCCATTCGCGAACCGCGCATTGGGTCTACCATCAAGCCGCCCATACTCGATGCTACCAACGCAACCAACACAGCGATCTCGCTCCCAGCACCAGACTTGACCGTCAACTGATGGGGCGCGGCGTCGCAGCTCCGACTTACTCGCGATTGACCCCGCGCATCCCTGTCAAACATGCTTGCCTTGTGAATCCCTCTTCGATGACACCCACGTCCCATTGCCAAGCAATATCGAGCCAGACCATAGCACCGTGAGCGCCAAGATACCGAACGAAAGAAACACGAGTCGAACATGGACCGTAGAGTGTTTGGACATTGCAGACCTCGCGCAATACGTCGGGTCGGTTGGACTGCGTCTTGAGCAATAACCGCTGCTATTCACGTTCTTCTGATGCCATCTGCTGATCCTGCACTTCATGGCACCATCGTTTGCGATGCATCGAGAAACGTTAGGTGTCGGCGCTTCTTTCTTTTACGCGAGCGCAACCGTCGCTGCTGTACAACGAGCCGTGCGCTCGGCACGCGTTCTTGCGATGATGTTGCCCGCGCGAAAACGCGGCCATGGCGTTGCCAATCGCGCGCCTTCTGCGGCACCTCGTAATATCGCATCGCCCGAGTCAACCTTCCAATAACTCATCCCATCGTGAAGTCGTTCTGAAGCAGCGCATGCACTGCAGCGTGGTCTGGGTGGTGCCGCTGTAGATACAGACAGATTGCCGGACATTCCACCCTCGCTCGAAGCTCAACCCACCATATACTCCGCCCTGCCTTGCGATACCATATATATAACAAGAGTAACGCGACGGGATCCCTGGCGAGGAGTAGCTTCTTGAATGCTCCTTCAATCCTATGCGTGAAGAGCTGTGTTTGCCCTGTCGTAACCTTGCTATCCGGTAGGTGAAGGATACGCGACACAGCGTGCGCAGCGTAGAAATAAGGGTTCTCTGCCGTAGATGTCTCGTCCAAAAGACACACAGTAGCCAACGCCTCTGGTATGCCATCTATACCAGCCTCCGGTAAAGGCGAACACATCTGCGCAATCGTCCCAGCCATGACGCGGAACAAACTGTCATTCCGTAGAGGGTCTACCATGTTCCACAGCGACATTTTCCCATTGATCATGGACACCCAATCTAGATCATCATCGCTAGTCTTTAGTGGCCAGGAATTCTCTGGTCTGTATGCATCGGGCGATGAGAACGTTAACACGGCGAGTGCGGCAGCTGTACCCCAGATCGGATCCTTGTCTTTTGTTTTGACGGGTTCTCGTAGCTTCTTATTGAAGAGTGCTGTGCCTTGGGACCAGTGATAACATTCTTCGAGACTGCGCGGAGCGCTTTTTGCGTTTAGATAGCGATCGTATGTTAGTGCTACGGCGAGAGAGGCGTGCATCAAGCAGGGGTTCTGTGGCAGTTAGTCAAGTTAGATACACTGGAGAGTGATTCCTACAGTAAAAGCAAGCTTGAATAGTCTCTGATTCACATCGATCATGTTCGAATCATCAGGCGTCAAAAGACTCCGAGCATAATATCTCGTTACAAAGTCTTGACATTTCGCGTTCAACTGATAGAACGTATACCCATCAGACGTCCAGACAGCACTTGTGACGGGTTTTTGGGGTGACGGCTTGCATCGGACCGTTGCTCTCACTGTATCAGAAGTGATTGGGAGAAGGTCAGGAATATTAAGTCCGAAATTACACAAGACCCCAAATGAACTGCATTTTTTACAGCGAGGTTTGGTCTCATCGCACTTACAGCAGCCCGTCAGTTGGAGGATGGGGGAAGACACGGGGAATTCTCTGACCTTGACTTTTCTCAGTTTGCAATTTCGACAACCATATCTTGACCTCCGTGCCGGCTTCTTCTGATTCGCGGAAATTAAAGACATGTCTATAATTCTCTCTGAAATGTCAGCAAATTATGGGATGTTGTCATTGTTGAGAGAATTTGAGCGTAAGCAGAGAGGATCTCTAACAAGTGGAGGCAACGCTCTATTTTCGTGATGCACTAACCAGAGTCGCTAACTTCTTTGCGGATACAGAGAGCTTTGATTGGCTGGTTGGAGATTTCGTAAATCTGGGTATTGTCGCGAAGAGATCGATATGATTTGAGGGCGATATCAAGGGGATATCAGAATTCAGATATAAAGAAGGCATTCCCTTCTTTAAATATGTTATAGTTACTTCAATCATTCTATACCTCTTTACCACTTAAAATGTCTACTCATCTTGCCGCCATTCTCCCAGGCAAAGGCCAGCCCTTCCAAGTACGATCACGTCCGACTCCAAAGCCGGGACCAAATGAACTTCTCATCAAAGTCAAATCCGTCGCTCTCAATCCAGCAGACGTCATCATGCGCGACCAAGGTCTCTTTATCACAGAATACCCCACCGTCATTGGCTTCGATATGTCAGGCTTGGTACTAGAAGTCGGCGAAAACATCCCAGCTGGCGATGATGGCTTCCAGCCCGGAGATAGAGTTGCGGCTTACTCTGCTTCTGCATGGAAAGGCTGTCACCCAAACTATGGTCCTTTTCAAGAACGTTGTCTTGTTCCATGGCAGCATGCTGTGTGTCTTCCTGATCAGGACATGTCTTGGAATCATGCTGCGACATTGCCTGTATCTGTCCAAGTACCTCTCAGTGCATGGGACATGATGGGTATTCCCAGGATAAATGACGAACCTGCTGAGGATTCTCAAAAAGTTGGCAAGGCTGAAAAGAAAGAAGCTCTTCTAATCTGGGGCGCATCATCCAGTATCGGCACCATGGGGGTACAAACAGCTCGCTTGATGTGTCAGGATCCCAGATCTCCATTCGCAGCTGTCTATGCAACCGCTGGGCAAGCAAATCACGAATACATACGCTCCCTTGGCGCTGATCGTGTGTTTGACTACAAAGACGCAAAGGTCGTGGAGTCCATCATCTCCGCTGCAAAGGAAGACGGATTGGCCATTCGACATTGCTTCCTCGCGACTGGGCAACTTGTCTTGTGTCAAGAGGTGCTAAAGGCATTTATTGAAACAGACTCGGGTAAGAGTGCCAAGATAGCATCAGCGCCTTGGATACCGAAAAATGCAAAAGACGTGACTGGTGTAGAAGTCATTTTTGTGATGCCCTCCATGGTGGAGGAAGAGAGACTGGATCAGTTCGAATACTGGATCGGTAGTTTTCTAGGCAAGAATTTGTCCAGCGGTAACATTAGGCCAAGCCCAGAGCCAACGGTGGTAGGAAAGGGCTTGGAGTTCATCAATGATGGGTTGGACAGAATGGCCAAGGGAGTCAGCTGCACCAAGCTTGTCATCGAGATTAGCAAGTAAAGGGGTAGTATAGAGACTTAACCAGACAGTTAGACCATCTTTCCTCTGGAAGGAGACAATTTTATTCATTTTACCGCTTTATTAGCACCTGTAAGAAATAGGTAAAGGGCTTAACACTTTAATCATGTCAATGAGATAGCCATCAACTTTTAACTACAGGGTAATCCAAACTTTTATTGAAGATTCGACAGGTCGCAATCCCAGCGCTGTACGCCTTTGATTCGGAGCTTTCCGTTTGTGAATCTCGAGTTCATCAGGCGTGAACTTCATCCTTGTATTTTTGCATGATCTCAAGGATAAAATCGGCTCAGCTGTCATTGATTTTGTCACATCCGCTCCGACTTTCGGCAGACTAATTCCTCCATCGGGACATTCGATGAATGCCCACCTACGGCTATTAGCAAACAAAAACAGGTACACCCTGTCAAACTGGTACACGGTACAACTTTGTTTCGGCTCCTGTTACTGTAATGCACTGTTCTAAGCGAATATTGACTTCAACCATCCCACAATATCCACGCGATCGGGTGAAAGGGTGGATCGGGTAGCATCAATTGGTTCCGTAGTCTCGATCCCCTCGCTTCCTGACACTACCTCGCCCTGTATCCCAATTGACCAATTAAACACATCATCCCCGGACCAAGTCTCATTGATTGTTGGCTATGATGGAATCTCGTCGCCCCGACACCCTCTTCTCTCTCAACATAAGCTTCAAAAATAAGGTTAAAACCGCCAAGATCACGTCTCCCACGAATGGCTCAGAAAGATTCCCTTGTGACAAGTGGCTCAAAGTCAATGATGCCACCAGATCGAGGTAATCCAACCAGGGATGATATTTCTCGGGCTTGTCCGACCCTCTCTAATCCCACATAAGCAACGATCTTCTCTTCAACCCTCGTGAGCCCCCCTAGCCCGTCCCGACGCACTGGTCAAAGCGTCTGGAGAAAAGAGAAATCCGGGGGAACCTTCTCGGTCCGACAACATCAAAAACATTTCAGTCTCATGACCTTTTTTCCCCATACAAACATCCTTTAAAATCATGGTCTGACGAGAAATTGACGATCATGTCGGTCCGACACACGCGTTTTTTGAGAGATTTGAAGCCATCACGAGGCTCAGCTCTTGGCGAAGATGAAGCTCAGTCTTGCGTTGAAAGTGTGTCGGCCCGACAGACCTCTCCTTTCTTCTTGGCTAGACTCTTCTGGGCACTGACCCGGGGTGAACGACGTTCAGAACGTGGAGAGATGGGTGTTTGTGGAGTTTTAGCATAAGAATCCCCAGATTCCCCGGTTTCTTTCTTGATTCCAACATCAGCTTCACTCTTCTCTTCTCTCCATTCTTCAAGGGATCATCATATTCCTTATCCCTTCATACCTACCTTGGACGACATCATGTCTTCACCAAAGGATCTCGCTCAGGTTGAGCACATCGATCCAGACTCCAAGATGACCTTTGAAGAAGTCGAACGCCCTGCTGCGCGCGAGGCAAATGATCGCGAACACACTCTCACCATCCGTGAGGCGTTACGTCTCTACCCCAAAGCCATCTCCTTCTCCCTTCTCTTCTCCACAGCAATCATCATGGAAGGTTACGACCTGAGCTTGTTGGGTAGTTTTTACGGTTATGATGCGTAAGTTGCAGTTAGCCTGGTATCGACACTGTCGACCATGAAACTGACAACCACAGATTCAAGCAGAAGTTCGGTAACGAAGTCGACTCCGAGGGAAATCCTATTATTTCGGCCGACTGGCAGACTTATATCCAAGTTGGTGGAATGTGTGGTCAGATCATTGGTCTTTACATCAATGGTTGGGTATCTGATGCTTTTGGTTACAAGAAGACCATGATGGCGAGTCAGATGCTCATGATTGGCCTCATTTTCTTCCCCTTCTTTGCACCCAACCTTCAGGTCCTCTTGGCCGGAAACATCCTCCTCGGTTTGCCTTGGGGTATTTTCCAGACTCTCACTCTCGCCTATGCTTCTGATGTTGCACCCGTTGTCCTTCGACCTTATCTTACTGCCTATGTCAACCTTTGCTGGGTCATCGGTCAACTCATCGGTGCAGGCGTTCTCCGAGGTTTCAGCACCATGGGAGGCGACTGGTCTTACAGAATCCCTTTTGCTCTTCAGTGGGCTTGGCCTCCGTTCATCATGCTTGGTACCCTCTTTGCTCCCGAGTCTCCTTGGTGGCTTGTCCGAAAGCAGCGATACGACGATGCCAAACGATCTATCCTTTCCCTCGTCACTCAATGCGACGTTCCCTTTGATGCTGATGCCCAGGTTGAGCTTCTCAAGGCTACCAACCAGATGGAGATTGAGAACTCTGCTGGAACAAACTACTGGCACTGCTTCATGCGCAGCGACTTGCGACGAACTGAGGTTGCTTCCATCAGCTATACTGCTCAGGCTCTTTGCGGTAGCTCTCTTATGGGTTATGCTGTTCAGTTCTATCTTGAAGCTGGTCTTTCACCCGAGCGAGCTCTCGACTTCAACGTCATCCAATACTCTGTCGGTGCTATTGGTGTTGTTATGTCCTGGTTCCTTATGTCTCGCTTCGGTCGCCGCCATATCTACATCTGTGGCATGGCATCTCTCTTCTTCATCCTCATCGCCGTCGGAGCCCTCGGTTTCGCCAAGAAGACTGAACAAGTCGGCTGGGCCATCGGTAGCTTGCTCGTGGTATACACCTTTGTCTATGACATGACCATCGGTCCTATCGCCTATACCATCGTCGCCGAGATCTCATCTACTCGTCTCAAGGCCAAGACTATCGTGTTGGCCCGTAACTTTAGCAACATCGCAGGTCTCGTCACCAACACCCTCATGCCTCGCATGCTTGGTCGAAACTCGTGGAACTGGGGCGCCAAGACTGGTCTGTTCTGGGCTGGATGGTGTCTTTTGATCTTTATCTGGGCTTTCTTCCGTCTTCCTGAGCCCAAGGGTCGAACATATGGTGAACTCGATCTTCTGTTCGAGCACAAGGTTCCTGCGCGCAAGTTTGCAAGCACCAAGGTTGATCAGTTCCCTACTTCTGGATCAACAGAGAAGGTTCAGGAGGAGCATTAAAAATTGGCGAATTGTTTTTAGTTAAAAAGCGCGTGGAGATGCGATGGGCGAAGCCTCCATTTGTATTCTATAGCGATTTAGCGCAATACCAAACATCTACTGAAACTGCCTACCATCTCGTGCATCGTGTCCTATATTTTCCAAGCTTGTCTTCGCTTGGTATTGCCAATAATTGTTTCTACGGACTTTTTGTTTCTACCAAGCCAGTCGCGACGCGCAAGACGCGTAAAAATTACAGGGCTTTTATTCTTAGTCAGCGGCCGTGCCGCGTTTTAAGCTTCGTGGAACAGGGCATTCATTCGTCACCCAATTATCGCCGCCATCAAAGCAATCTCCATAGCGAATCTCAAGTCTGATGACAATCAATGCACGTCCGGCTACTCGCTTCGCTCATTATTCTAGGTGTTAGGTACTAGGCGATCACTTAGCTCATGAGTCCAGCGATATGTCAACAACAGGTTACATTCCTCCAGTCGACCAAACGGCCACCCAACATGAAGGAACATCGAGCTTGGCTGTCAACAATACTCTCCTCCGTCGATTAATGATCCTTGTCCGTCTCAAAACTTCAGCACGCCTCTGCAAATATAATGGACCTTGCGTTCCAATTTCGAAAAACCTTATCGTCAAGAGGGGACCATTTGTCCACCTCACCGAAGCAGCTACCATGGAATTTGTCGCTGCTCATACTTCGATCCCTGTGCCACGTGTACACTGCGCCTTTGTCCATAAAAACCGCGCCTATATAGCCATGCAGCGCATTCAGGGAATATCCCTCGCAGCTGCCTGGAAAGACTTGTCAGATGCTGGTCGAGCACATATATTTGCTCAACTCAAGCGCATGTTCGCCGAACTCAGGGCTCTTGCTCCTCCTCCTGGCACTGGGGTCGAGAGCTGTATAGGCGGCTCATTACGTGACTCCCGCATACCGCGATCATGGCCGAGATTCGGTCCATTCAAGACAATGCAAGATTTTCATTTATGGCTACGGCACAACTTTAAACCCGACGACCAACCAAGTAATATGTCTGATCAAGACTGGAAGGAGATAAAAGATATAGCTGTGAAGCAAGATGGCCCGTGGCCACCTCCAGTGTTCACTCATGGAGATTTGAATCCTTCCAACATTCTCGTTTGTGGTGATGAAGTCGTTGGTATTATCGACTGGGAGTTTGCGGGATGGTACCCGTGCTATTGGGAGTATACATCTGCATGGTGCGGTAACCCTTTACTCCAGGAGTGGCAAGAGGCAATCACGGAGTTCCTTGATACATATCCTGCTGAATTGGAGATGGAGAAGACAAGACAACGATGGTGGGCAGAGTTCTAAGGGCAAAATAATCGATTGTTTGAGAAAACCTGTCTGCATATCAAGTCAGACCCCGCCAGCTAGGGGACAACCTCTTTGCCTTGGAGCATATCCCACGTTGGCTTCGGCAATTGCACAGTCCTGAAATCGAGATATCTACCAGCCGCCGTTTTGTTCGCGACGTACTCACGAGCAAAAGGCTCGATCTTTGCCCAATCGAGTTCCGAAGTTCCAACCGCACTTCCATCATCAGCAATCCTTGACAAGACACTGGCGACCCATGTGCGACATCGCCAATTAGGATCGTTCTGCACGACTGGCGTATTACGGATGATCTCGACGAGCCGTTTCTCATCTTCGACTTTGGCAATCAAGATCCGGGCGAGAAGGCGTGTAGTGGTTCGAACATTAGAAAGAGGAAGTTCTTCATAAACCCAGCCCTGACCTGGGGGGTTTGTAACATGGTAGCGCATGCCGGGGACTTCATCGTCTGATTCCTTCTTGGGTCCTATGAGAAAACCCCAATGATAGCTGTTAATGGATTAGCCAAGGCTGAGGAACGATGAGATTCAAGGCCATATTTTTACCGGCGTTCTTCGTTATTGACAACCCCACTGGGGTACAAAGCCACATAGAGTCGGGTCTTGTTGAAACCCATTTGACGACGTTGCAATTCCGAAGCCTGAAATAGAATGTAGGATTTAATCAATGGAAAGAAATAACTTAAACCTAGAAGCAATACGGAATTCCTTCTTGCTGATTGCTTTGATGAAATTGGTATAATGATGGCGTGCTGATTAGAAAGTTTGTTGGCAAGGTGTATTTACACGATTTATCAGTCCTCCTTCCCCTTCTTTATATCGTGGTGCAAGGGCTATAAATCAGTAAAAATAGCACGCATTTAGGAATAGATGGGCGCTTAGCGCATTTTGAAGAACTTGATCTCAGAGGCCAGCGTTGTAGTTGAAGCGCGCGCTAACAATGTCAGTCATGTTGGTTATTTGCCAGATATTTTTAGAACCATCATTTATCCCCTGGACCAGCACTGCAAGGAGCAGCGGCCTTTGCATATGCGATAGTTTTCCTATACTGTAAACTACCTCACTAGAATGACAATTTCCTTTAGGTAAAATAGCTGATTTTATGTAAGACATTTAAAATCTTTATATAAATTTAGGCTAGAATATATAATATATTGAAAATT
>PVQA01001185.1:0-29238 GCA_002980515.1 Fusarium burgessii | reverse complement strand
GGGTAATGGGGGAGGGCAGCAGCATAGCCAGTGAAAGCCGCCGAGAGCAGGCTTAGTGTGTTTGAGGAATGCATCTTGTCGAACTTTTGACAAAGGGGGGACAAAGCGCAATGATGACGGCGAGCTGAGCTTCTAGACGACGTCTGGAAGAAAAGATGAGGAAGCTCGTTAAAGAAACTTGCATCAGTGGCTTGTCATGTCGATCGCTGTCTTTAAGTTCAGCGGACGTCGAGGCCTGGTGGGCCATCAGAAAGGAGCATTGTCCATACAAACGACATGGTCTACCATGCCATGACTTGGGTGAAATTACACGCTCTTGCTCCAGGGATCAAACATCCGAAGAAGAGCCTGTCTTCGCCTAAAGTGAATGCATCATCTTTCTTTGCTTGTAAAGAATTATAGAGCGGGAGTGCGGCATCATTGCCATTGTATGGAGGAAATAGGTATGTATGCATTGGTGAGCTGGTTGGGGTCTGTCGATCCCTTCCATATTCTTTCCTCCAACCCGGGCTAAGTGTGGCCGATCAGGTTCAGCTCTCCCACATGATGCTTCGATCTCGAGTCATTGACATTGTCTGTTTGCAAATCTTCTAAAATGTCGTGCTCCATCAACTTTTCAATAACTCTATTGACTACTGCAACATTTCTCCATTATAAACATTCACCGGCATGAAGTTGTTGCATCAACTGACAATGATCCCCGCTCCGGTAGACGGTATTCTCGGGTCTTTAAAAAAAGAAAAAAAAGAAAAGCCGTTGGCACTTGGCGGAAGGTTTAGATTGCTTCTAGATGCAAAGGGTTACCCAACGTCGCACCCAATCCCAACTTAGGTTAGGCGGTGGGCCAGTGACGGTCAAGCTGGTGCCCTAGAGTGGCGGGCCTACAGTCCTTTTGGGGGAAGATGCCGACGCTGAAGTGTCACTCGCTAAAGGGAATGTTGCGTGATTAAGGACGGCCCCGAGGACACCGGAACGAGTTCACTCTTGCTTATGGCAATTCTCTAGTATTATGGAGCAGTACAGGGGAAGCGGACAATCTCCCGCTCCATCTATGGGGATTTCGTATAAGAATTCCATATTTTTAGAGTCTTGGCCGGAGTCGGGTACCTCAACAATCCCCTGATTAGATCGTTTGGTGGTCAGTGAGCAAGCCAAAGAAACGAAGGATGCTCACATTTTCTCTAGGTCGCACGACTGTGTGGGGAGTAATGGTCTTTTTACGTTTAGTAGCTCCGGGATGAATTTCCATTGACAGGTCGTTGATCAATGCGAAGGTTTGATTCCACTTTGTAACCATGATTTCCCTCCAGGGATTGTACTGTAAATCATCCCTACTATAGGGTTACATCCGACATGGTTCTCATCGCCTAACCGACGTGACAATTAATCTGGCTCGGGTTCTTTCGCTTGCTTTTCTCACGTGTAAGATCTGTCCAGCACATGGTTCATGCGAGTTCGTCCCCATGATTCTGGTTTTCCCTCGAGAAAAGAAAAGATCATCACTAGTTCCTTGATGCAGACGCGGAATCACACCCGGATCAGCATGGACCCATATCGCAGGTAAGCCAGTAAGCAGCCAAGTGCCAAAACAGATCCTACTTCACCAGGTTCATGAATAAGGTACAGAAAGGGTTCTCGATAAATGCCCGACGTCGCTTGGCAAATGTGTTTGACCCTCGCATGAAGAACCCCCGTCGGCCGCGGGAAACTCGGCTCTTAAGGACAGGCATTTGTTAGATCTAACCTGGGAACGAATTTCTCCGACGTATCAGTGAACGCCAGAAGGACACTATTGACTACGGTAAACTTTCAGCCACCAAAACCACCAGCTTAGTGGTAGTGGTCCGCTATTCCATACTTAGCAATGACCATTATAGCCATTCTCATTGATCAACCTAACAAGCAAAAGTTCGGCTCCAATAGCACCGAAAAAAAAAAAGGGGGGCGCGGCAGTGCAGAGGTTTCACTCAAAAGCCACCATCTCTATGCTGCAGCCCTAGCCTGGTGGGTGCGCGATCAAAGCGCTGGTCCAGTATGAATCCATTCGTTCGGCCGCTGTGTCTGACAATCCCTACTCAATCTGATGTTGATGACACGATTGCCCACGGAGGGGACCTTTTGGTTTAAGGCTACTTCTAGGGGGGGCCGAGCACCACTTACGTCGAATATAAAACCTCAGGGACCACTATTCCCAGGATCTCCGCTCTTTGTTGCCCGAAATCCGGATCGGCGTTGGTTCTACCCATTGCATGTCGTACATGTCTTGAGATCTCGTTCCTTTTTATCTTCCTTGTCTTGTCATTCTTTAAGCTTACAATGGAAGATGAACGGGGAACCAGATTGTTGGTTTCAGTATGGGTACTCTGCCTACTGAGTCTCATCTTGCTTTTCTTGCGTGTGTACTGCAAACTATGGAGAGGCAAAGGTTTATGGCACGATGATTGGTTACTTATCTCGTCTTGGGTATGTTGTCTGCAAATGCTTCTCAGTATGCTGTCTCTGACCGGTGAATGTGATGCAGGTGGCGCTCGCCATTTCGGTCTCGCTCAACACATATCTAGTATCTCTCGGCTTTGGACGACACCAAGCGACGATTAGCGCCGATAATCTCAAGATAATAAACAAGACGACAATCGTGGGAGCAACTTTTGGTATAATGGCGACGACATTAAGTAAAACATCTTTTGCTATCACATTATATCGAATCGCCACCAACACATGGATGAAATACTTCCTCATCTTTATTATCGTGACTATCAACGTCTCGATGAACTTGGTCTGGATTTTCGGTTTTGCCAAATGCTCGCCTCTCGCAAGGGTTTGGGACAAGACAGTCCCTGGAACGTGTTGGGATAAGTCAAAACTGCTCAAGTTCCAGCTCTTTGCTGCCTGTTAGTTATTCAAGGATTATGAATACGATGGTTGGTTACTAACATGCATCAGATTACTCGGCGATTCTTGACTTTGTCCTTGCTCTGCTCCCTTGGGTGATCTTGATGCGCATGACCATGAGACGACGAGAGCGACTTGGCGTTGCTATTGCGATGAGTTTGGGTGCTATGTAAGTCTAGACTGCCTTCTATTAGCATCAGTTTGTCACTAACAAATTGTCAGCGCTGGTATCACTGGCATCGTCAAAGCTGTGCTGGTAGTCAGCATGAAGAGTGAAGACATCACCTACGACCGCGTCGACCTTACCATTTGGACCTTGACAGAGCCTGCCGCGTCCATCATGGCTGTCTGTATTCCAGTTCTGTATGTTCCAAGCCTGTTACTTCTCTTTCAACCTTGTACTAATTCCGGTAGGCGAATGTTGTATCGAGAGCTCAAATCAAGTTCACGAAGTTACGGCCGCAAGACTAACACAACGCCTCGCGATGGCGATACCAGAAACACAGCCGCTGGTACAAACGCGAGAAAGTCACAGCGATACAACCCCAACTCACGATACGGACGAAACTCTGTCGTTATTATGTCAGGATGGCAAGAGTCGCAAGAGCATCTTCAGGATGATTCCGACGGAAGCCAAAGCCAGACCAAGGTGTCCATGAGCTCAGGGGGAGTGATGAAGACTGAAGAAGTGAGAGTACATCATGAGCGGTTGAGCACGTTCAGTGATGAGAATTCGATAGAACTGAGAGGATTACCACCAGTGCAAGGGAAGCCAGGGCATCAAAATGCTTCAAGAGCGCCGTCATTTTAGATTAGATTAATTACAACTGTTGATGATCTTTGCATTTCTGTCCCAAAGCCATACATTTTATCCTTTGGCCTTGTTATTAACATTAAATATTTTAATTCAGACTACGTATTATTTAGCCTCAGGACTAGTTCAATGACGCAGATAATCGATATGGCAGCTTACCAGAGCAGTCAATTTTCGGTTCCGCAGACCCTGAACCGAGAGAATAGTTAGGTCCTTGACTTTTGGTACCTCGGTACTTTTTTCTGTTTTTGAAATTTGATACTGACCCGCTACGTGCGCAGTAGTATAGAAACCATGTTGGCCCTCCATCGTGATTACGATATGTTTTATGCGAAATTTCTAAACTGAAACAAAGGCTATGAAACTCAGTCTTCATTAGAATACACTCAAGAAAATGTTTTCTTTTTTAATTTGTCATTATATTCAAAAAGAAAAAGAACGGAAACTCTAAGTAACAAGCTTAACCAAACTGATCAGTCTCAACTCATGGTTCAGTCTGGAAAAGACCAACTGATAGTGACCAACGTTGACTATATCTTGGGTTATTTAAGTTTACTTCCGAATCAATAGACATAAAGGGGCTTGTGTAGTGAAATTTGCTGATGCAACGCCATGATAATGTGTTGGTGTTTTCAAAGGAGTTGCGCTATCATGCTCCATCATCCGTAAAGCAATATACAGGCGACATACAATCGTATGAATCTTTTATAAAAGACTCATTCTATCTCAGAAAATTAATTACATAATTATCGGTTTTGGGGGTTGAGTGATAGGAACGCCAGTGCTTATCGTCCAAATAACTAGAAGTTCACTTCGTCCTATCTTTGTATTCTTAGATATCTAAAACTAACAGCACTCTTTCTTTCCAGACTCGAAACAATAGTTTACTAACAAAAAGGTCTGATGGTAGAGTATGACTCTTCTAACGCCAGATTTCAAAATCACTTTGATCCATCGTCTGTGAAGTCACGCATCGTAATGCAATCCGCCACCAAGATTTCCTGCCCAAGGCAAGCATCTCGTAATCTGAAAGTCCAAAAGGAAGCCCAGTAAATTCTCTGTTCGAACTCATGACTTCCAAAAAACGAAGAGTGGAGTAGGGAAGAGAGTTTTAGGATTTTAGGTTCGGATTTTAGAAGGTTTATAGGTTATAGGAAGATACCACTACACCACTCTTCGCCGAAGACATATAGAGTAACTTTAGAATATAAGGGTATGCCTTCTTCAGTAGTCACGTCCAAGAATGCAGTAATGGTATAAGGGGTAGCGGGCTGAATAGTCACATGTACGATCTCGGAAGTTTGCTCTCATATCATCCGCCCATTTACCCGCAATCATGAAGCGAGCGATTATTTCACGAAAACTAGATTTTAGTAAGTCACCAAACTCACTCCAGGCAATAGGTTTTAGCATCACGGAAAGAAACTTATCAAATTATCATTGACAACCACTGTTCAAACTTGTCGAAAACAAAGGGGCATGATCTGGAACCTTGGTGAGAATAAACAAATCGGGGCCCTTCTGCATACATGAGAAGTGTTGCGAATCTTTTTAGTCTTGAAATCAATCTCTACTAGATATTGTATCTTACACCTTTCAAGGTTCATGTTAAGATTGCAAAGCTGTTGCAGGTGCAATAAGTCGGAATTTGGTTACAACATTGCACGCGGACGCCCGATGTAACACAGTCACAGTACAGTCTCAAAGCAGATGCCATAGCTTGAACAAACTTCCATCCACTTTTCACGGCAACTTGGGCCTAACACCGCGGCTTTTCCCGTGCACTCAGATCGCTAAGTTTGGACGGCAATTCTTCCCGGACGTTGCAGCGTTGCTCACGACTGCGAGTCAGCCCATACTTAGCGTTGCATTGCATATGGTAAGAGTCATGATGTTACATATCGGCAATAAGCCCCGGTTTCAGCCTGAAATGCTTATAGTGAACAAAGTATTAAGCGCCAACGGGAACTCTTTTTTTTTTTAGCGCATGGAACATCACAATGCATGTTTTGACTCGACGGGTTAGCTCGTTAGCACTAATCATATCACATGAATCATACAAGAGCGGATTTTTGAATTCAATATGTCCATTGCATAAGGTAACTTTGTACGGGTCATAAATCTAGATACATGAACAACACAGCTCTGCTGCCTGGAAAAACGTGAACCGACTAGCGGCAACCAATGAATATCAGAGCTCAAGACATGCCCTTTGCCCAGCTCTTTGGTCCCAAGTTCGACTTGGGACTAGAAACCACTTGTCTATACCATCTCGGAAGCGTCTTAGATAGATCGGACGGAAGGACCGGGGATGGGGTAGGAGGAGAAAGACTGGTAGAGGTTGAAGAGGATACCAGGGTCGGTGGGAGTGTAGAAGGTGGTGAAGTCGCCACCACCGCTGATGGCCTGGGTGCCACTGCCAGTAACCTCAAGGTTGATGCACTGGGGGTAGGCCTGAGCACCGTTGGCCTGGCCAGCAGAGTGAAGGCCAATGATCTCGTGTCGGAGAACGTACTTGCCGGCCTTCAGGTTCTTGGGGACGGTGAACTTCCATGAGAAGCCATCGCGGATGAGGTCGTCGGAGGCCCAGTCGCCGGGGTTGCTACCAGACTTGAGACCCTTCTGAGCGACCTTGATCCATCGGAGGCTCTGCTTGTTGATGCCGGCAAAGTCACCGCTGACGGGAGCCAGGTACTCAGTGACGGGGCCGTGGTGAGACTCGGGCCAGGTGTCCCACTTCAGAGTGACAACATCACCAGCGGCAACGACGACGGCGTTGGAGACGGGCTTGGCGCTCTTGTGGCAGATGATGTCGGCGGTCTTGAAGGCGTCGGGGGAGACGAAGCCGTTGTCCTGGTTGGCAGCAGCCCAGCCGACAGCGTTAGAGGGAGCACCATGAGGAATACCACCGGTGTACTCCTTGCCACCGGCAATGACCTTTGCGACGTGACCGTGGGCGTTGGCTCCAGCGAGGAGAGCAGCCACGACACCGAGAGAGAGGTTACAGTGCATGTTTGCGGTTTAGAAACTGGTTAAAGACAAGAAGGTTTGTTGGGCAAAGGTTGATTGGTGAGAAGTGAAGAGAAGCTTGCTGAGAGGCTGATCTGAGAATAACTCGTCGAGACTATCTGACACTTATATAGATATCTGATCTATAACAACTCCATGGAGCATCTATTCCTGTGAGTCTATACACAAAACAAGGTGACTCTTTTGGTCGACGGAGATAAAACTGGAACTAGACGAATTCGTGCCCTATCCAAAGGAGTATCAGCATCCGGATTTCCCAAAGGGAACTATGATCGTCACTGACAGCCACATAAACAGCACCGATATTAAAGGGGGTAGTAGCCAAGCGTCTCGCCTTGAGAGCTGGCGTATCGCCTGGCATTATTCCGGTCTGCAGTGTAGCATGAAGGCCATTGCTTTTTTTTCGGCCATCGGACAGAAGAGCCGCTGTCGATTCGCTGTGTCATGTTTCAGGAACGAGAAATGACCAAGAAAAACCGGAACCTGAGCCCGATTATCCGCCCATGTAAGCATCGTCTTGGCGGGATCTTGTCTTGAAACAGATTGAATGGGGACTTGTGTCTCCATAGCCGCCTCAGATTTATTAGTTGACAGTATGTGAAAGCATTTAGCGAAACACGTATTTAGAGTTTTATTCGTGGAAAACTAGCATTTAATGTCCTGTTTCACGGGTTTTTAATCTATCAGAGAAAACGTCCCGTTTTAATTCCTGTTGATCGCATCGCACTAAGGTAGCTTCCCGGAAAGTCGGTTAAGCATATAATGGCAATGCAGCATGAATTCATCACGATAACTATAGATAGGAGAATATTTGCGGCACGGTTGAGTTCAGATGACTTTCTGCAAATACCAAGCCGGAGAGGTCGAGTTCTTATTACTGCATTGGGATGAACATGACAAGGAACGATGCGAACCCCTCGATCGCAATAACCATGGATCAAGATGTCATCGTGAAGTGATGCTGTCACAGTGGAGAAAAGAGGCAAGCTCTGACCAAGATGGACGAGTTTTCCCGTGGCTCCGTTTCGAGAAACAAGGTTACACGGCCCGGTGTTTGCATTCGCCACTTTTGCTCGCTTGAATAGACAGGATGTTCTGTCCATGTCGTAGTTTGAAGCGAGATGGCCCATTGATCTGGTGGTGAGTCGTCTGATGTAGATGGTAGATTGCGTTGACAGGTGTTTTGGTTTCAGGGTGATTCAAGATACTGAAGTTTGTAGATCTATGACTTCATTGTCAAAAGTCAAAACTCTCGGTACGATACCACTCTAGGTTATCCTTGATACATAGGTCACCATGGGAAAGCTGGCTCTTGCTGAACTATAGCCAGTTTAGAAACTGCTGTCATAGGCTACAATGACAGCTCTTCCAAGCACATACGACCATAGGTAGTGGAAAATACGGGATCCCGTCAAGTTCTTGCTTTGTGTTTATGGATGGCCATTTTCTACGACTCGTTCGCGAGTCCCTGAAAATGGCGACCTTTGTCTCTAATTCTGGAGGCACGAGGAGCTAGCCAATAGAGAGCTGACAAGCCACCTCTTAACAGCAGCCTAAGTTAAAATATAGCGCATTAAGATAAAACAGACAATAAAGAAAAAGAAAAAAAGATATTCTATAGTAATAAGTGTATATAGAAAGGCCCTATATTTTTAAACTAATTTATTTCGCTTTATGCAAGACCCTAGGGCTTGTGCAAAACCTTAAGGAACATAGGCTGCCAAACTGGTTGCGCGAGGCGCGAGCTCCGTATATCGGAGGCATCACCAGACTGACCGTTAGATGTCCGTTTAGGCCATAGCCCCCCGTTTTATCACCTGACTCTCATAAGAAACGGTTTTCCACCGTAGGGACAATACGCCTTAGAGTCACTATTCACACACGTCCATTTTCTAGCCCTTGTTTCAGCTTACGCGCCTGGCTAGGGCCTAGGTCTTATTTTTAATTTATGACATGGTTTAATTTTCGCCATGATCTAGAGCGTGTCCCTCCTGATGCGCTTAGGCTGAAGTGGCCGAAACACGTTAAATGGTCGCTGATCCAATCCAGGAGTGAGGCGAGCTGAGCCGGCTGGTGTGTTGATAGAACCATATTGTATTATTATAATGATTTCTCCCTAAGGGGGTCAAAATTTGTGGCTCACATACTTGTCTGGCTCACATGCTTATCATGTACGTTAGTATATTTACCAAAGTGACGATTTCTATGCTTGTATTCATCCTATTGTTCCGTCTTGCGCAAATCTGCCCTAGACCCTTGGCGCATCTTGTACCAACTTCCAAACCCTCACCATTTTCTAATCTTGACCTTCCTCTAGTGCTATCTTTGATAAAAGACTCGTCACCTCTTCAACCAGATCTTCTCTAGAAACAAGTCGACCTCGATCTTTTTCGACTTTATCCCCGTCACCGGCTCGGGCATCCTTCACCCTAACCTGGCCGGCTTCCATTTCGTCTTGACCAAGAATTACGGCAACAGGCACTTCTTTGGCAGCGTTGAATTGTTGAAGCATCTTGGGCTTGACTTTGGCAGCGAACTCGGCCCTAATGCCTGCGTCCCAAAGCTGACGAGCCACCTCCATGCGTTCAGCTAGCAGACCATCAAAGCCTTTCCCGCCAGCTGCCATGACGTACACATCGGCCTCGCTCTTGAGATCTGAGGTGTTCTTCTTTCGTCGAGCGTCCAAGATGGTAAAGACACGGTCTACTCCAAAGGAGAGACCAACGCAAGGGACGGTCTGTTTGCCATACCTGCCCACAAGGCCGTCGTAGCGCCCGCCAGCGGCAACGCTGCCGACTTGATTGGATCGACCCGAGGTAGTCGTGATGACTTCGTATATCAATCCGGTGTAATAGTCGAGGCCACGTGCGAGTGAAAGATCGAAAGAAACACTTTCGATGACGTCCATTGCCTTGAGGTAACGGGCGAGAAGGTCCATGTCGGCCAGGCCACTTTGGACTTGTTCGTTTGCTGACAGCTCTTGATCCCCCTTGAGGGCATCGATCATCTCACGCAAACGGCCACTGCGCCTGACGTATTCACCAATTTTGTCGGCAACCTCCTCCGCCAGACCCTTCTCGTCCACCATTTCTTTCTTAACCTCATCCCACGGGGCCTTGTCCAGCTTGTCTACTGCTGAGCTGATGGGCCTGATCTTTTCTTGGGGAACGCCAGCAACGGTAAATAAGCCGTCGAGGATGCATCTGTGGTTAAGTTTGATGACAATGCCGAGCTTGAGTGCTCTAAACACTTCGACAATAATGCGAAGGATCTCAGCATCGGGGATCATAGCGTCATACACACCGGCAATGTCAAAATCGCACTGATAAAATTCTCGAAGTCTGCCACGAGAGATGGCAGGCTGATCTCGACGGTATACCTTGGCGATCTGGTAGCGCTTGATTTGCTTGATGTTGCTGTGCATGGCTAACCAACGAGCAAACGGAACCGTCAAGTCATATCGCAACGATAAAAGCTCCCCTCCCTGGTCTTCGACATTGTAGATGAGTCGGGCATCCTCACCGTACTTCCCAGCCAGGACCTCCCGGAGCTCGAAGACGGGCGTGTCCAAGGGAATGCCGCCATGACGCTTGAAAACGTCGCTGATTGTCTGACTGAATCTCAATTAGCTGTGTGACGGAGGCGACGGGACGGGTAAAGTGCATGAGATGGTTCAAGCATACAAAATGTGGTCGCGCAATAGAAGGTCACGGCCAACCCAGTCGCGAGTACCCTTTGGCGTCTTGAGTTCAGACTGGGGTGGCTGGGGTTTGGGGTTATTTGCTGGCATGTTGCTAGCTGATGATACAAAGATGCTATGCCATTCATGTATTGACGGAGAAAAGAGGGTTTGGCAGACCTTCACAGTCGTGTTGCTCAACCCGATTTCAGCACAACATGAGTTGGAAAGAGTATGACTCATGCGCAATTTTGTGTGCGAGGTGACTATTACCCTACAGATGTTCTTTAATGGCTGCAACCTAAAAATAAATTAAAAAAAAAACCTGAAGGAATAGTAGTGACATTCTTGCTGGTTTTTTTGTTCTGAAATTATTTGCACTTCAATTTGACTCAGTTTGCGCAGTGAAAGCACATTGACGCCGTGATATCGGGTCAGATGCAAAACGTGATGCTGCATTCGAGTTTTACTGAAAGCGCGAGCACTGTGAATGTGAAAGAGTCAAGCCAGGGACCAACAGCGCGAAAAAACCATCACTTCATGTGCATTTGACAGACCGATAAAAATCGGTTCAGAAGCAGCGAGCTATCTTCTATTAGTGTACAGCAGAGCTGATGCTCAAAAGCCTAGGTATTGTTCTCGCCAACATCAATTCATCCGTCGTAGCGCTCCGAATGATTAACCGCGAATACTGGGTCGCCGCGAAAGCAACGCAATGGAAGCATGGTTAACGAGCGTGATTTACGAGCTTGATCACATTTATTTACATTCACTCTTCTTCGCCACCCGGGCAAGCCCAAGCAAGCAATGAAAAGGATTGAGCTCAAGTGCGCATTCGCGTCACCTAGAGGCAGTGTAATACTAGGGACACTGTGGACGGAATCATATGCAAGCATAGAGGAAACCGTCCAAAGGCCAAAAATAGGAATAATCACGATTGATGTCCTTAGACATCTTTCAGAGATTAAACTGAAAAGAACAGATACTACACTTGATCTAAGCCAAAAGGCAAAGAGAGCTAAGGAGAAAAGAAAAAGAGAAGCGTAGCTTGAGGCGACCGGACGAGAAATTTATACTGAAGATGGGGGCGGTGAGGGAAAAGGTTTGGCAGAATTTGGGTTGGACCTGAGGCATTCGCGATGGTTGTAAAATTTGGTGGCTGGTAGATTTCATCTCGCTAATTGGGTCAAGCGAAAGTATCACCACATCATTTACTGGCCCACGAGAGCCTGGCTTTTGGATCGCCAATCGTCACCTGGCACGGGTGCCTTTGAGAGAGGCAAATCGATGATATTTCTGGAGGAGTTGAACTTTGCAAGAAAACACCAATTAACAGCTGCCTTGACTGCTTTGCCCTGAGCCTAAACGGCCATATTTGAGCGCGTCTCGTCTCTTCAATGGACGCCTAATTCGTCGAGCACGTGTACGAGCTTGGCAATATTATGGATCTTCTGGCCGAGAATATTGTCCATCAGAAAACCTGTATGGACCGCGATTGGTGCTGCGGAGCTGCTCTGCCGTTATCATATTGCCGTAGAATATCTCCTTATGTCATCAGGCGCCTCTTGGATCGACAATGAACTCATCATGTTCACGTATCTCCAAAACGGAATTGCGTGCTTCTGGATTGGCACGCTCTCGAGACAATCGGAACATCAAACAGTGATATCATTTCTCACACAAAATTATCTACTCAGACAGACTGACATAAGTCATCCCTCGTAAGATCATTACACCAAGTCCAGCTCAATTATCCCTCCAAGAATTATGCGCAACCATCCGACTTGTAAACAAGAGCTGATGGATCCTCCTTCTGCAGATAGTTCTGCTCAATGAGGAACTTTACATTGCCGACATCTCCAGTGAAGAACTGCGCTCCCAGACCGGGCTGCCCAAACCAGGGCGCGATAGGTCCTCCGATCACTGTGAGTGGCTTGATGACCCGGTAGACATGATAGTTGTAGGGAAAGTCTGGGGTATTGGGGTTCGTAGCCAGGTTCGATGGAGGGAGAGCTCTTTGCGAGTAAGGTGCAGAAGCGGCAGAGATGAATGATCCTAAAATGCTATTAGACTACGTCGCAGATCAATACAAGGCGACTTACCAAATTCACTTCCAAATCGGTCTACGAGAGTTCCGACCTGAAGAACCATGCTGCCATTGATGGCGTTGCCGTGCGCATCAAGCTGGAAGCCATTCTGGGGAGGGTATTTGTAATTACCCTTCTCATCCGTCCATGTTTGGAGGAATTGAATTGGTGTAAGACCACCGAACCGGTTGTAGCTCTCGACAAAAGTGCTCAACGGTAGCTTCTTGGGAAGCTTGGTAGGGCCGAGCCGAGCATCGCGGCAAATGTAATCTTTGGAGCTGGATCCACCGTCGCGAGTGCCGGTGCAATCGCAGGCTGCTCGCTCAGCTAGAATTGGGTTGGGCAGAGCTGAGACTGTGGTGAGGCACAGCAGCGAAGAGAGAAGAAACGAGGGGAGCATTTTTGGATTAACTGTGTTATCGCGGATGGGAGGAGAGCTTGCGAGGATGAGCTGTTGCCCTCAATGCCAATGGGAGAAACCATTTCTTTATACAAATGAGCCGTGTCTAGGCTAAGAACTGCATGTGAAGCTGGCTGTATGTTATGTCTCTGTTGAAAAGACGAGATCTGCATGAAAACTCCGCTGTTACTTGGACGGCCTCAGACGGCACATCCGAGCTGAGCACAATGTCTTACGGTCCCCTCCTCTGGTGCAAGGATACAGCGGGCTAATGCAGGAATGCCGGCAAATGAGCTGGATTGGCAGTGAGTGAGTGATACAGGTGCCCCAGATTCACATGGACTCAACAAAGAATAATAATACGTAATTATTTGATCTCTTGGTATTGTAAAAGCATATGAAAGAAGCGGTCGCAATCAAGTCGAGTGCTGGGATCATGCACAAAGTCAAGGCTGTAGATCTTCTGTGCGTTGATGGGTAATATGTAGCACTATCGCATCTCGTTCCCGTGTTTTGGCTTCAGTACCTAAGACATTAGCCTCCCTCTCCGCGATTTAGTGCGTTGCTAGGCTGCAAACCCTGTGAGTTAGTGATTTGCATGCAGTTTTTGGGCGCTCTTTGGTTGGCGGTCACAGCGTGCACCCAGCCATTTTTACAGGGATTAATTGCTGGTTTCTAGTTGCCTAAGAGCTGACCTTCAGGTGGCTGGCTGACTGAATGACCAAATGAGCGCTGTGCATATCAGGTAAGACATGGCGTCCTTCGCTCCATTTCGTCTTACGTATTGCGATATCCGTCCCCGACATTTTTCTATAGCAACGTGCCCCATTCAACTAGGGTAATTGGTATCACAAGCGGTCGCCATGGCGGTCTGGAAATTTAGCGAGCTGAATTGAGTCTACCCTTGTATCGATTGCCCTATGCTCAAGCCAACCCGACAATCTTAAGCGCGTCCTGCCAAAGTCGAGCTTCACGCTCTGGGTCATATGCATATGGCGCATATCCTTTGCCAAATTGACCATCAAGCTGCTTAGCCGGAGGCGCCTCCTCACAATTCTCCAAATATCTTCCTCCAGCATTTTCCCACTCCTTACTAACAGCAGCCCAAACTGATGTAGCAGCTCCCTGCTCTGGGTTCTTCATAAGCTTCTCAGCCTTGTCGCTAGTAGCAAGGCCCTGCAACAATTCCTTGGGAATGTGCCTCGCGAGCTCAGTCATGATACCTCCGGGATGCACGCTTGTGGCATGTAGACCCTGAGATCCGTAACGACGATCTATCTCGTTGGCAAGGTACATGTCAGCAGTCTTGGACTGTCCGTATGCCAACCATGCGTCATAACCGCCTTTCTGGTAGTTGTAGTTGTCGGACTCATTGATACCGGAATTGTGATGGGCACATGAAGAGAGGACAACAACTCGCGAATTGAGCTCGGGAGTAACAGCCGCAAGGAGAGCTGGTTTGAGGAGCTCAAAGAATAAGAAGTGAGCGAGGAAGTTGGTGCCGAATTGCATCTCATGGCCATCTTGGGTGAACTCAAGCTTCGGGACAGCCATAACGCCAGCATTCTCAACCAGAATGTTGATCTTGTCGGTTTTATCTAGGATATTCTTGGCAGCAGCACGAACACTAGCGAAGGAAGTCTGGTCCATCTCAACGAATTCCATCCGACTGGCATCGAAGAATGCTTCGCAGGCTTTCTGTGCCTTGTTGATGTTTCTTGCAGTCAGAAACAACTTAGCTCCAGTTTCTGCAAGAGCTCTAGCGGTCTCAATACCAATCCCAGACGAAGTTCCGGTGATGACGATGACTTTTCCCTTGAGCTTGCCTTCTGCGTTTTCATCTTTGATGATCTGTAAAGCAGTAGGTCTGGCGTCACCAGGGCCCTGAGGGTTTTCATGTGCGGCAGCGTATCGAGACATGGTGGATGCAAATAAGTCTCTGAGGAACGGAGAGTTGAAGGAATTGATGAGAAGAAAGCTTGTAGGAAACTGGATATCTCAACCCGTAGACCAAAGTTGACTTATATACTTGATTCCACGTATTCAAGTTTCAACAACGTTAGTCCTTGCGACTGAACTTACATATTTCATGCTCTGCAAACACCAATGAGATCGTTCAATTTCGTTAGTAATTCATACACGAAGATGCTAAACTTTTGAGTTTCAGCATTACCGCCGCTTGATTCCGGATTGTTAGTTGCGATGATGATACGTCGTGGGTGACAGTTTCTGCCTGTTCGGGTTTAGCGCCGGAGTTTGGGGGGTTTGGTCGGACTCGTCGGAGTGAAACCATTGTTAGCGGCTGACGTCTTTTACCTTTCTGCGACACGGCATATAAATCAGTCCATGAATGACATTTTTTCCCTGTTTTGGTCACGCGATAACAGACCTTTTCCACAAACACTCCATAATTTTGTACCCATTGAAATGGGCAGTGACGAACAAGAGCGCAAGGCTCGTAAGCGGGCACAAAACAGATTGAATCAGAGGGCGCGGAGTAAGTTGCCTATCTCCGTTGATCTGCATGATACTAACCAAACCATAGGGGAGCGCATCAAGAGAGAAAACGAAGAGAGGAATGGGCCTGGCAAACGACCTTATCGAGTTGACCGCTGGAGGGTTGGCACCGACGCCTCTGAACAACAACAGCCAAAGACTGCTTCAAACAAGAATGCGAGGTTTTCAACCGAGGCATATGAAGTTGAAGAGCTGCCCTCACAACAAATTACTGTTGGAAACAAAGCCGGCGCCAACTCGAGCCTAGCCATATCTGTTGACCATCAGCTCATTCATCTCATTAGCTACAATGTCTGTCGTGGCTTCATGACCAACAAGAGTATGATCAGGCTCTTTGCACAGTACATTATAGCCTTTGACTTCCCGACGCTACTGCCCCTGTCAGAGACACAATGCGACATTGCCGTAGTCCGGCCTCTCGATAAAGATCTGCCACTACCATCCCATCTTGAACCAACCCAACTTCAAATGAACTCTCCACATCCTTGTTGGGTCGATGCCCTACCATTCCCGGATCTTCGAGATAACCTGATTCGAAAACAGCTCAATTATGATCATATGCAGTTCCTGGAGGATATAGTTGGTGATTTTGTTTATATCCTGCCACCAGCTGTTCCATTGCCTGCATGCATCGCACCCCCACCAGAGAAGCTCAAAGGCGAATATCGACCAAAAGAAGATGCTGGCATGATATTATGGGGTGAGCCGCATCTCCGCGAGAGCTGGGAAGTTTCTCTAAGCTTTTTAACAAAATGGTCATGGTTGATTGGAGAATGTAAGGATCTTGTTCGTGTTTCTAACAACTGGAGACAGAGTCGAGGGGAACAGCCAATACCTCTTTGCGCATGTTAGGTATTAGGAATGAAGGGAAAAAAAAGATAGAAATGCAAAAAGAAGAGCTTGATGATGAGACTGGGACTCGAACCCAGGAGGATTGCTCCACCAGGAAATTGGTGTTAAGGTTGACCTTAACCTGGCGCCATAACCAACTCGGCCATCTCACCGATTTGCTTGATGACAAATCACTCATCGGCACTCTTAACCACGACACGACACAATGGACTGGTTGTTCTATCGAATCTTTCACTTAACGAATCACTGAAAGCTTGATGGTGATCGATATTTCATTCAATCACGTCTGGGTCCTTGCTTGAGAAGTTCCAGGAATCGTGGCTGTAGCTGTCCTCTACCTCATGGCACCGTGATCGCTCTGTATCTGCATTACCCCATGCAAGTCCACCGGCAATGACACCAAATTTGCTCGATCAAAAGTTCTCGAAAAGATACCTCATACCCGCCCAGATCTCCTCTCCAGACTCAACAATCTGCTTAGGCGGAAGAACAAACCCATCGCCCCGCAGCCTCTGAGGTCGAAGTTCCATACCCCAAGCAAGTTCCGCTCCAGCTACATCATAGACCCAATCACTGCTACCACCAGAAGTCTGGTAGATCGTCTGACAAGTTGGGCCGTAGTAGAAGTCCAGGTCATTGTCCTGTTTGATGGCATTTGCAACACCACCAGCAAGCTCCATCTGCTCATTGATGTCGGTGATGTTGGTATCGCAAGTGTAGCCGTATGGAAGGAGAATCAACTGGCTGAAAGAGTGAAAGTCGATGTAGGACTTGATACCGGACCTTTGAGCCACAGACTTGGTATGTTTGACGAGGGCTTTGTTTTCGGGAGTATCGCCAGCCTTCTCACCGCGGTAGGTCTCGTTGCAGGTATCGGTTGATGAACCACCAGGAATATCCCATTCATGAGGCCAGTTTCGATTGAGGTCAGTGCCGATGCACTTCTTGTTGGCTCGCTTCTGGCGATTTTTGCGCCAAAGACGATCGTCGGTGATGGTATAAACAAAACCTGCATCGTCGTCAATATCAATGTTCAACCCCTCGGACAGGTGCTGACTCACCATCGGGGTTAACGATCGGGATGATATAAAAATCATAGTTGTCGAGCGTATCTCGGACGAGTTTATCTTTATTCTGATAGCCTTGAATGATCTTCCACGCCATATACTCAGCAGTCTGTGGAAAATGTTAATATCCTGCAACCTTTCTTCTGCTGAGCCAAATCTGCTTACCATTCCACTGATCCATTCGCGAGCGTGAGAGTTGGCATGCCAAATAATGGCAGGGTTTCTTCCCTTGTCGCCATTACCCCAGAGATGAATACCTTGGATCTCCCTGTTCTGCACAGTCTTACCGGCCGTGAAGACTTCAGAGTGTTTAGGAAATGCAGCCTGGAGGTCGGAAAGAAACTGCAAGTGCTGTTCGAAGCTATGGTAAGATTTGAAGTAGGACTTGTCGGGCAACTTCGCGTTGACGCCGGGACGTTTGGCAGTAGCTGAGAATGGTCAGTAATGAAAATCAACAAACTTGCTAAGGTCTGACCTTGATAGAGTCCAAAACTTCCCTCCTCGGCGATTTCGGCGCCCATGTTGTCGCTGATGACGGTGGTGCTCAAACCAAGTCCTTTGAAGGCATCGAGTTTTCCAGGAGGAATCGCAACCTCGAAAACGTCGTGCCTCTGTCCGCAGCTCAAGGAGACATGGTCAATGCCGCTGAGAAGGTCGGTGATGTTATCATGAGAATGATTACCAGTGATGGAAAAGGCTTTCCAGCCGTCATATGACACCTTGGCCGTCACAAAAGGTAGCAAAAGTCCAGCGTATATAATACTGAAAAGCATGTTGAAAAGTCCGAAGTTGTTGAAGATGACAGGAGAAGGTCGGGAATGTGCTGAGATTTGGTTGAGAAGGTCTACCTCACCTTCCTTTATACCAGCAGGCTGACACTGATCAACATCGTCTCAACGGATGAAAGGAAAAGCAAGGCGATGCATGTCCCGTGAATCATCATGGCTTCCGGGCACTTGGCTGCATTAGATGTTGGACAGGTCACAATAACCGAGCGCGACATGTGGAGTGCCCATCACTGATTCATGTGTTTCAACTGGAGGAAATAACATTTGCCATGGAAATATGGCGGCGTATACTATGAATAGTATATGTTGTGTCTCACAATAGTCAATATGCAGAGTGATTGTTCTGTTGGGGAGGCGCATACAGGGGCATCGGAGAAAAAGAACAATACCAAGGCCTGTTGGTCCTCCTGTTTCACTCTCCCCTCATTAGGCAGTAACACAAGAAAATCATTCTACCGTGTCCTCCAGTCATTTATCATTTTACTTGGCCTGCCCCGCGCTTTGCCCCCTCTCCCAATTCTTCTGCAGCACCTTGGCCATCCTATCCCAAATGCGTCGTGGCATCTCATGTCCAACATCCTCCCATAGCACATACTCAACATCACCAGGTATCGCCTTCACCAACGCTTCTCCGTGAATCTCTCCAAAGATCTGATCTTTTCCTGCCTGCACAACCGTGGTCGGACACTTGATCAGCTTGAGCGTATCAACCCCTGGCCAGCCATCCTTTTCGTACGACGCGGCGCCGTGATTCGGAGCCTTGCTGTACAATGTGCCACCCTTGATATCCCGTTCCACCAACCGCCTCACCGCTTTCTCCACCTCCTTTCTCTCTTCTGCATCCGGCTGCGTCGTGAGCGCGTCATAGACGGTCATTCCGTTCTTGATAGCGGTCTCCTTCTGGTCTCCGAAGCCGGCCAGCATTGGTTGAAACCCAAGATCAAGACCTCCTCTGATCGGTAGCTCAGCGTTCACGCCAGGAGTTGTATACAAAAGCGTGAGGCTTCTGACTTGCTGGGGTCTGCGTGCAGCGACAGTGTAGGCTACTGGTCCTCCTTTGCTCAGACCAACGATATGAAAGCCCTTTGAAGGTTCGCTGAGCTTCAAGTGGTCTGCGAGTCCCTCTATGTCGCCTGCCATATCTCCAATCGAGTAGCCTCCAGGAACAGGGAACTCAGTTGATAATCCTGTATCTCTGGGATCAAAACGAATAACAAAGTATTTCTTGCCATCTTTGGCGGATTGAAGCTTTTCGATAAGACCTTCTGCCCATACTATCATGGAATCCGCATTACCTGGCACGAGTATGACCGCGGGGTCTGCTGGGTCACCAAAGGTTTGGTAACAGATCCGCAATCTGTTGGTGAGTTGAACGAACAGTTCTGGTGAGGCGTTCATATTCTATTGGTAGCTTTGAAATTGGTGATGACAAAATCTCTTGGCGAAAGTACAGTGGATGGAAGGCTACGCAGATGATTTTGTTTGCACCAAAATAAATGGTGGGGGCTGGTGTCAGCACTAATGCACAGAGGATTCAAGGGACTGAATGTACCAACGTCCAAAATCCTGGTAGCATTCGGACTGCTGTTACTACCATTGGCTTATGCTCACTTATGGGCCAACTTTCGCGATCCGTTGTTTCAAAATGATAACGGGAAAATCCACTGATTGTATTTGGGTCGATTCATGCAACTCGAAGTGCATATCTTGTCTTCGCCAAAGATGCCTCAGGATATTATCGTTTTTGGGTCGTCAGAGAGGAGAATATATTTATGGACTTTTGGTGATATCGATTGCTGCCGTTATCCGACTAAACTTACTGTAAACAAGTCCTGCCCATGAATAACGTCGGAGCCAGTTGCAGTCATGCAGACTTCTGATGAATTGGCATTGCTATTCCTGTCAAGGTCGAGAATCAGTAATCCAACAGTAAAGTATACGTTGGGTCAGACGATAGTATCTGTCAGACTTCAAAGTCTGAGTGGCTGCAGGAGGGTTTGTTTTTTTATTACTCAGCCTCATACCCATGACCTGCCGCGATGGAATTCATTAGTCTGCCAACTCATGTTTGTGCTAAAGTTACTATCCATGCCTGGTAGAAGATTCTGAGGTCGGAAATATATAAAAAAGGAACTGTCGCGGATAAAGAAGACGAGAATCCGACGCCAAACTTCAGAGTGCGTAATTCCCCAAGCTTCAGCGCGTTTGCCGTATGTCACCAAGCTTTCAAGTACATATTGCCTCAGATTGTGATATCAGGTAAGATTATAGTCTGTCTTGTCGGTGGTGACCCAAGGATGCTAGTTTGCATATTTCTGGTGATGAGGGTTTAGTGTGTATATGGCCTCACATAAGCTGACTTTTATTACTGACGACCTTATTTTGCCTGTAACAGTAAGCTTGCGATTATATATATATCTTGAAGACCCACCTTCTAATCGAAACTCCTCTTTGATTCAAAACGTAGCTTTTCTATCCACAAGTCATTACGAATTACCATGTCTTCGGGATTCCAACCCAAGCAAGTTACCCAGTATGAGGCCTCACACTTGGCCGAGCTGATGGGTAACGTCACTGATGTTGTTGCCAATTTCTCTCTTGATTTGATGCCTCCGTTCAAATCCACGGACATTATTCATGATAATGCTTGTGGCCCTCTTACTGTATCTCAAGCCATCTTGAGAAAGTCGTGCCCTGAGGGCTTGCATATTGATGCCACTGACATCAACCCTCAGTTTATCATGGGTGCTAAGCAGGCCGCTCAAGAAAATAACTTGCCCTTGAAGGCACATGTCATGGATGCGAGGGTAATTCATCTTTAGCTTAATTTAGTAGATTACATGCTTACTTTAGGTCCAGTCTCTCGATTTCCCTGACAATCATTTTACTCACTCTTTCAACAACTTTGCTTTCCACTCAATGGACATTGCAGGGCCTGGTATGAAGGAAGTTTACCGAACCCTGAAGCCTGGTGGTATCGCCATGGCCTCAGCTTGGAATTCTATGCCGCATACTGATGCTCTCAAGCATGCTCACTGGCGTACGAGAGGCAAAGATGGTCCTCTGCCCATGTTGCTCCAAGACATGTCTTTTGAGGAGAATCATATGAAGAAGACTCTTCTTGAGGCAGGATTTGACACTGCCAAGACAGAGATTTATCATACTGATGCTTATGTAAAAATCGATGACATGAGACGTTGGGCGCAGTTGGCTTGGAGTTATCTCGGCGTTCTGACAACAGGCTGGCTCAAGGAAGATGAGGAGAAGTGGGAAGAAGCAGTTGACGACATCGTGGAACAGTTGGCGGGCTTGGAAAAGGATGAAGACGGCAAGACCATGATGAAATTTGTCGCTTGTATCGCTATTGCAGCCAAGTCAGAATAGATACCTTCACGAGAAGTGGGCTTATGAACCAGTCTCGGATTAAACACGTAAGACAGCCGCAGATGCATACTATCATAACAAGATATTTCCCTCTGTTCATACGTCTTCCTTGCTTAGAAGGCATTCGGACTTGATTAGAAGGCATTCCGAGCTCGGCATTGTCCCCGCAGATTATCAAGCTAAGATGGATTGGTAATCGGTATCCCACGGGATAGCGTTACAACATACACCATGCTAAACTCTGAGCAGCCAATCAGTGACGCGAACCAAGGATTCTCAGTTCCACTACCATGACACCATTTAGCGGTATAAATGTTCTCAAGAGTTGCTATTAAGCTTGTATAAAGCCTCATCAATATCTCATGAGCTTCTGTATCTTTGTGATATTCATTAAGCAAGTCTCATCAGCTACTCACAGAAAAACATACTCACATTTACAAAACCGACATCATGACTACCAAGGCTATTGTTTACGTCGAGAAGGGCAAGGCCGCTATCCAAGAGGTCCCCAAGCCTAAGCTCCGAGACGACTATATCCTCGTCAAGGTTAATGCTGTCGGCCTCAACCCTACTGACTGGAAGCACATTGACAATGGCCTCACTAAGCCTGGATCCAGAATCGGTTGTGATTATGCTGGAATCGTTGAAGAGGTCGGTCCCAAGGTCACTAAGCAATTCAACAAGGGCGACCGAATCAGCGGTGTAGTCCATGGATCGTAAGTCTAGGTCGGAAACTGGATAGTGTTGCTTTCTGACAAGATCTAGCGATGCGACCCAACTGGAGAACGGAGGATTTGCCGAGTATATTGTTGCAAAGGGTGATGTGCAGATCAAGACTCCTGACAATGTGACCGACGAAGAGGCCGCTACTCTCGGCATCTCTATTGCCACTGTTGTAAGTAGATTTCATGAACACAGAAGATGGGATAACTGACATTCAACGCAGGGCCAAGGACTTTACAAGACTCTGGGACTTCCCCTCCCGACCGAGGGAAAGAAGAGCGACGAATTCATCCTCATCTACGGAGGAAGCACCGCAACCGGCATTTATGGCATCCAATTCGCCAAACTTTCAGGACTGAGAGTTATTGCGACTGCTTCACCTCGCAACTTTGACTATCTCAAGTCCATCGGAGCTGAGGCAGTCTTTGACTACAAATCACCCAACGTCGCCGAGGAAATCCGCAAGTACACCAACAACACCCTCAAGCTCGCCTGGGACTGCACTGGGCAAGGTGTCGCCATCAGCGCTGGAGCTCTCAGCACCGAGGGCGGCAAGTATGCCACTCTCTTGCCAGTGGACAAGAAGCAGCTGCTCGACGTGAATCCCAAGGTTGACGGACCTTATGTCACGCTCATGTACTCCATCTTTGGCGAGCGATTCTTTAAGGGACAGGAAACTCCTGCTCAACCTGAGGAGTTTGAGTTTGCCAAGAAGTTCTGGGAAATCGCCCGACAACTTCTGGAGGAGGGCAAGTTGAAGGCTCCTCAGACTTTTGTCAACCGAGGCGGTAGTGGTTTTGAGGGTATTCTGAAGGGCTTGGATGAGTTGAGAGCGAACAAGGTTTCTGGTGGAAAGTTGGTGTATACTCTGCATTGATACACTAGATATATACTCTGTAGAATAGACATTGACGACGCCTTGCATAAATGAGATGCATTAGTTCTTATTGACGCATATTGTGGCTGCAACCTTAAAATGCTCTCATCCGCCCTTATTAAATGAAATAATCTGCATGTGAGAGCTCCAGCAGACAAAAGACTGAGACTATATTTGGCCACAAAAAATAAAACGTAAAAAACTGCTTGTTGAATTGTCTGGGGAAACAAAAATTCGGATGCATGCCTCCACACCGGATTGAACGATGGACCTTCGCATTACAAGTGCGACGCTCGTACCACTGAGCTATAGAGGCTATTGGATGACGTGGGTGTTGAATTTGGGGGTTATTTGCCCTGTGGTCACTGAGCACTGCACTAGACACCAGTCTTGTTGCAGCAATTAGTCGTGTGCTCAATTCTTTTCAACACCAACAATCACATGCATGCATGATGCTAACCCTTGCAGTACTTGATCAGCAAATTTTGATAATTTGATCCCCGCTTACTCAATGTCAAACGTTTCGACTTTCTTGATCAAGATTGGCTTTGCCACCAACTCCACGACCATTCTCCTCTTCCCCAGCCTCCCCCAGTTAAAGGCTCCTCTAAATTATTTAGACCTTGACCACTAGATCACCAAACAGGTAAGAAAAAACCTAGGCAACAGAATTGACAGCTGATAGATAAAACATATTCGTATTGACCTGACATATTCGTCCTAGTGCACGCTTTGACAGGCTTCATCGGCAATTTTGAGCCGAGTAGACGGACGCGAGTTGGGCGCCACCGACGACTATTTCGGGCAATAAATCGACACGGTAGGATTCATGTGCAACGTCAAAAGTTAATTGGGTTCAACTCGCCGAGTGCTGCCCTTTTCCTTCGGTTAACTCCGGTGCGCGCTCTCGTCTCCTCTCTCCTCTCATATTTGACTCTCTCGTCTCGTGTACGTAATGATTCGTTGGTTGCGACTTTACCAGCTTCTCAAAACAACTTGGATCAGAGAGTGGGCGGGTTCCACAAAGAGTAGAGCTTATCTCCCTTTTTTCTGTAGGCGCATTACCTCACAGATATTGATCCACCCCCATTTTCTCTTAAATTCTAGAAATCCTGTGACACCGAGCCAATTTTATTTTGTTTGTTTTCTTACCCAAGGCATCACACAAAATTGTTTAGCGTTTTTGTCAAATCAGAACGTGACCTTTTGTCTCGGCTCCTCCCTCCTCTTTTATAACAGTGACTTAGACGTGCACTTAACTCTTCCCCCTACGACATCTCAACCTTTATCTTCCTGTCATCATTTACATCCTCACGATGCTGGGGTTCAAGAGGAAACAAGAGGGCGATGCCTCTGATGAAGATGTCCATAATGATCAAGTCCACATGCCTCAAGACGACATCCCTCAAAGGCCTTGGATGGAGACTGCCCTCCCCGTATTTGCTTGCGGTGCTGGTCTCTTTTCAGATGGTTACATCAACAACGTGAGAAATACCTATCGTGACAATCAATCCCTGTCTGTGATTTGTTTCTAATGTGAATGAATAGGTCATTGGTTCCGTCAACACCACGTTGAAACGACAATATGGGGATGTCTATGCCAACTCAAATGCCTTCAAATATGTATCTGACATTGCCTTTGCTGGAACAGTCGTCGGTCAACTTGTTTTTGGTTTCCTCGCTGATCATTGGTCGCGAACCAATACCCTCATGGTCTCTACTGTTATCCTCATCATCTTCACTGCTCTGGCAGCTGGGTCTTACTGGCATGGACAGGCAGTCGGCATGTTCAACATGTTGACCGCTTGGCGATTCTTTGTCGGTATCGGTATTGGAGGTACGAATTCTTTCGCTTACCCGTGAACTGGCGCAGTGCTGATGCTTCAAAAGGTGAATATCCAGCTGGTAGTGTTGGATGCGCCGAGTCCAGCGGTCAGATGAAAAAGGGCACACGAAACCGTTGGTTCATTCTGTTCACAAACTCAATGATTGACTTTGGTTTCGTTATTGGTGCTTTCGTTCCCTGTAAGCTCTCTTTATCCTCCGCATGGGGCTGATCTAACCTCGATAGATGTTGTTGCCGCTGCTTGCCATAACGGTCACTACAGCACCATCTGGAGGACCAGTCTCGGCATCGGTGTCGTCTTCCCTCTTGTTCTGTTCGTTCTACGACTCCGACTCAAGGAGCCCGAGGAATTCGCCAAAGAATCTATGAGACGCCAAACACCTTACTTCTTGGTCCTGCGCTACTACTGGTTCCGGCTTTTCTGCGTCAGCCTGGTCTGGTTCCTCTACAACGTAAGTTTCCCGCATGCGGCAGCCCATCATCGTGCTAACGTGGCTAGTTCTCCTCATACGCCTTCGGTATCTACTCCTCCTCGATTCTTGCCGGCATCTATGGCGATGGCGCAAATCTCACCACTGTCTTTGGCTGGAACACCGTCATCAACATGTTTTATCTGCCAGGTACGCTTATCGGTGCATTCGTCAGTGATTGGATTGGTCCTCGATATACTCTCATCCTTGGCGTTACCCTTCAAGCCATCGTCGGCTTCATCATGGCCGGCGTCTACGATAAGATTTCCACCCAAATCGCAGCTTTTGCCGTCGTCTTTGGCATTTTCCAAGCCCTTGGTGAACTCGGTCCTGGAAACAACATCGGCCTCCTCGCTGCAAAGACTTGCGCCACTGGTGTCCGTGGTCGATACTACGGTATCGCCGCCGCCGTTGGCAAGATTGGTGCTTTCGTCGGTACCTATGTGTTTCCCTACATCCAAGCCGCTGGAGGAAATAAGACAGAAAGCGCCCAATACCCGTTTTGGGTCTCATCCAGTCTCTGCATCCTCTCAGCTCTCATCGTCTTTTTCTGCATTCCCCATGTTGGCCAAGACACCATCACCGTTGAAGATCAAAAGTTCCGCGAATACCTTCAAGCTAACGGATACGATACTGCGCAAATGGGTTTCGACGCTGTTGGCATTGAGGGCGGAGAAGTGAATGTCACTAAAACAGACGAGAAGTGAAGGCAGTGAATGATGTGACTGGATCTTGCGTGACGGTGATTGCATTGTTGGGACTACAAACAAAGGCATACAATGACTTATACCTAGCGATCGATCAGTGCCTCTACCTAAATATCCTAAACAGAACCAGATAGTCTTAATGCTAGTATTTAGCTTTCGAATAGCGAGTGAAGGTTGCCACTTGTCTCAGCCCCTGTTTCGTCTTTGGTATAAAAGTATATCCGAGAGATCGCGCACCTGTACTTACGAGACACATGGATAGCTTTATAAAACAAGCAGCATTGTCGTAGATCCTTGATAAACAAAAGCAAGTCACCATGACAGGAGTGATTATGTTAAGAAAATCAACAAATGATAAATTACCAACTCTAGAGAACTTGGGTTAACTGTTCATTCATGAGGTTACCATCCAGTCTTCCTCACGATTCCTTTCAGACCTCCATATGTCTTCCATAATGCTCTTTCCGAAGTTAACACCAAAAATATGCTTTTGCATAACGAATAATTCAAGTACTGGCTTGCGATTGTACTGAAAGAAAGCGACGAATCCTTGAGCCAAGTCTAACGACATTCCTTCCATGTCCGCAGAATGATATGCAGTTTGTTAAAAACATAAATGAAAAATAAATAAATAAATCAGCAACGAACTCGGGCATTCTTGTTTGCCTGAGGAGCCTGGCTCTTCCTCTTTGTTTGCTTGCCTCGGTTGGCTTTATTTACCTCCTTGACCTTCTCATCTCGATCCTCTCTATATTCCTCCTCCAGAGATGAACAGCCCATTTTGAGGTGGTCGATGAACTCTCGTGGTTCTGGTGTCGTCCTCCCGCAAAAGGGGCATTGATATCTGTTCTCAGAATTGAGGAAATCACCAGGGAAAAGATCTTGTTGGTTTTTTCCGACCTCGTTCTGGATTGCCCTCCGGACGTTGGGAGAGAGTTCAGGGAAGAAGGGGGCCAAGTAGCATCTCATATTCGGATCGAGCTCATGCGGCTGGTGAGATCTCGGTGTAGAGTTTGCTATCTGCGGACTGCCTCCAAGAGCATACTGTTGAGTTTGGTGAAGGGCAGCGCTTTCCGAATGTCTCCGCGAATGGCCTTGAGGAGGATTGGGTTGGGCGTAGCGATGAGCGGATGGCGCTGAGGACTGGTAGTTGGTATTCGAGTGAGCCGGAATCATTGTCGGCAAAGGGGCATTGAAAGGAACATTTTGAGCATAGCTCGAGTTTGGCCGAGGTGGTTCTGCGTATCCCAGTATTGGTGACATTGCTGAAGGGGGAGGACGCATGTTGACAGCCGTATGCGGCCGATGAATTTCTGCCGCAGATTGGCGCGGCGATTGCATGAATTTCGGCGCGAGTTGTTGATACGTCGTCATATGATGCATCGGAGGGCTGCCCGTAGTGCTCTGATGCGGCGAGGCCATCGCCGTTGGAGTTGTATGCGACCCAGCACGAGGATGAGAAATATCTGGCAATCGCATGGGTGGCAATTTTGTTTCCATTGATGGCAGTCGCGGGGACAGCGCCCCAGTTGGCGCCCAATGTTGCTGTGAGAGAGGCCTCTGCACATACATGTCATGGCCTTGGGATAAAAGGTGCCTGACAGATTGATGAGGTGACCCCAGTGGAGGCGCTACTGGAACGGCATAAGGGCCTCGTGGTGACGGCACAGGATACTGAGCTGGAAGTCCTGGATAGGCTGTCGAAGACCGAGGGACTTCCATGGGAGTTGGACGAGGAGATTGCATCTGCTGAGATGCAACGGGTCCCCGTGATGCAGATCCAGGCCGAGATATCGACATAGCGGCTTGGCGAGGAGAGGGCATCGGCGGTGATGCAACCTGCCCTTGGAACGCGGAACGGGGTTGCTGACATTCCGTCGCAGGTTGACGAGGAGAAGTTATGGACTGTGATCTAGAGTCCCCTTGAGTTGCTGAACTGGGTAGATTCGACAAAGCGGCCTGTTTTTGTGCTAGCACGGTATGCGGGAGATAGTGTCCCTGAGAGGGTGAATCAGACCGAGGGACCTCCATAGCCGGCATGCGAGGCGAAGGTCTGTGTTCTGTTGCCTGGGTTGCTGAAGACTCTTGAGGGACTGAGCGAGGCCGAGGAACAGGCACGGGAGAAGGAGACTTCGGCTGTGATACAAGAGTATGAGGAACAAATTGTCTTTGGGATAGCGAAGTAGAACGAGGAACTTCCATGGGAGGTAAACGAGGTGAGGGTCGTGGTGCCGGCGAGGCCGGCCGAGAAGCATTCCTGACAGGCGGCTGATAAGAGGGTAGCTGCTGTGCTGGTCGCGGTTGGGTTACCGGGGTCTTCTCTGCAATCGGGCGAGACTGAGGATTATCCATAGAAGGTAATCGAGGCGATGGTTGAGCTGCTGGAGTCTGCTGTACAGCAGAGGCGGGCTGAGAAGAGCTGGGAACCCGGGGCTGTGATGCTGTGGTCTGAGGGGCCCCGAGGCTCTTTGCTGATGATGTTGGTAATCTCGGTGATGGTCTTCCTTGAGGGAGCGGGCGTCTCGGAGCCGGAGATGCAGGTTTGTAAGCAGTCGTAACAGGGGGCCTTGGTGAAATTGCTACAGGTTCTGAATGTCGTTGATGAACTGCTGGCTTTTGTGAGAAACTCTGACCGGCCGTGTTCTGTCCAGGTGCTATAGACTTTGGGCGTGCTTGTCCCACTGATCCACCGTTCAGCAAAATAATAGCGACTGAAGACTTGGCTGATGCCTTGAGATTTGCTACATGAGTCTCTTTGCTGTGCTGGGGACTCTTCACAGGAGACATTATAGTTTCCTTAACCTCGATTGCATGTGGGTGCCTCAAGACTCCAGAGCGAGACTGAGCAGCCACTGGCGGTGTAGTCTCTACTGATGGCGGCCGGGGAGGTGCCAAGACCTGCGATGTCTGCGAAGTCGGCCGTATGTTGTTTGGCTGTTCGCTGTTAGACACCGCAGGTCCATGAGGCGTTGCTACTTGCGCTGTTGGAGAATGGAGCTCGGGGTCTAATGCAGGACGCGGCGCTAACAGAGGCGGGCGTGAAGTAGTGACAGGCTGAGATGATAGCACGGACGGTTGGGATGATAGGGGCGGGCGGGATGATGT
>PVQA01001184.1:0-11878 GCA_002980515.1 Fusarium burgessii | reverse complement strand
TGCCTCAAGAACTGGGTCAGGCAGGGTGGAGTAAGGTTAGGTAGTTGGGTGGGTAGCTGAGTGTTGGTGTACACGAGGGGGATGACTTTGGGTAGGGGTTTCCACTCACGGAATTGAAAAGGGTATCAATCAAATCAATCAAATCAACTTTGAGCTCGAGGGCTGTCAATCAAATCAACTTCGGGGCCAAAGTTGACTTGATTGACATATGATGAGCGCTGTCTGCAGTCGCGTACTGCCCAGAGACCCTCTTCTTCTTTGCAGCCTCGGCTGCTGCCTGGAACACAACCGGGCTTCGACAATTTGTCTCACTGGCTGAGACCACTGGACAAAACCGCTGGGTCGAAACGGTACAGAGCTTACCTGGAGACCGTGGAAGGAGGCGACTGCCTCGTCCATAGAGCAGCGTTCTAGCCGCTTTGGGTTTTTCTCCTGCAAGGGTTTTCCCCAAGGATGCACGGTTCTAGGTTGTAGCTACTGGCGATCTTGGGGATCATGGATTTCCTGCTTTAGGGTATGGAAAGCTACTTGATCTATCTGTGCAAGAGAATTCTAGGATGGAGAGGGATCTGTTCCCGCTGACGGGATGCCCTCTCGAAATTAAAGCGCCATTGTGCCGATGATATGCTGGATGGACTAGATGGAATAGCGGTTGCATGCAACTTTACCAGGATCACCTGCTTTGACGTCCAAGACGATGTGCTTGAAACTACCGTAGGGCTGGCTACGAGTAGGACAGGTGCCACCTGGGGGAAAGGGCGTCCGGCGCTCTCCGTTGATGCAAGTGGACATTGCGGGTGTTCTAGGTAGATTCGGATGCGACAGCAATTGTAGATAGTTTAGCTCAGCACGTCCTGTGCTCCCCTAGGAGACTTTTCGGGGCCAATGGCCCCCCCGACGAAAAATATACATAACATAACATAAGGCTGATTTGGCAAGCGGTTTGCGGCTTCTGTAAAGCTACTCAACTTACTTAATATAAACTCTAAAGGTTAGCATGGGCTCTCGTGTAAGAAAAGCGCTGGGTTTTGTCAACAACGATAGCCATTCGCTAAATCATGGAGAGAAGAAAGAGAGGATGAAAGGGAACGCGGCACATCGCACGGCTGGTCCATGACCTGTCCAACGACTAGGCTGTGACTCGAAACTTCTCCCCGGAAACCCGGACCCACAGCTCCCTTCGTTAGCGCTTGAGCAAACCCACCGACACAACCGCTTTTAGAAGGCAGGTGTGGGTAACCATGTATTAGCTCCGACCGCCAATTCTTGTCACAAATGCTCGCCGGATGTTGCTTCGAGCACACCAAAGGGTCCTCGTTTTTAATTATTGACACTGGCAATGAAATAGATGTCTTCCAGGGTTAAACAATGTTTCAGGTAACTCTGGGTTAGGTCTCCCGTGTCTGTTGGTTCTTGCAGTCTTTGAAGCTAAGTACAGTAGTTTGTGTATGGCTGACCTGGCAACGCGGCTAGCGTACCGTTGTGTCGGGATTGGCGTGGTAGCCGCTGTCCAGTAGAATAAGCAGCTTATACTGGTCTCGTCCAAGATTTTGCAAAAGGTTCCATATCTTAAGTTACTCTGTGATGAACGTCTGAATGCATCGGGCCTACTATCCCGATCTGTGGCTAGCTGTGTGCGACTTCCTTCCTGATCCGCCAATGCTCCGTATCATGTTGCCTCCCCCCACTCCCCCCCAATATCATCATGCCAAGCCAACACTGAGCCGTCGGACCTACCTCACTTGCCAAGCCGAGAGTGTCGAGAGTGGGCGGAGAGAAATTATGGTATTGAAGAACCTTCACTCCGCTTTACAAGGCTTGGGGCACCAACCGCCGAGGGAGATGAATGGAATGATTCTAGTCTCTTACAAGTGGGTGACTGCGCCATGGCCCAAGATCAGGCAAGAAGAAGGCACCGACGTGATAAGAGCGGGGGGGGCACAGTTTCCCTTCGTCCGACTCAACGATTACGTACGATGATGTTGCTACTACTACGTTCTGTTGGTTCACCCCTGCTCGTCGGTTGGCGAAGACATTGTTGGTGATTAGTGGGTCTTGTGTGATTTCTCATACGACAGGCAGCCAGTAACAGCATCCCCTATTGATCGACTACTACGTAGTAAAGAGCGCGAAATTGAATTTCACGCCCACTGAAACGGAGTTGCCATGAAATTTTGAAAAGTCTTAATCAATAACTTTTGGTTGAGTAGATAAGCAAAGAGCCCCCGCAGCCAGGCTCAAAAAACGCCCATTCCAAGCTAAAATCTTGTTCTGTTTCGCTTTACCTCACTCAGTTTTTCACGATGTGTTACTTCGACCAGGTTGTCTGGGCTTGCGGCAATTGGAGGTGGGGCAAGTTTCGCGAACAATGCAACAAAGAGCACCGCATCGGAGAGACCTGCGGATTGAAGCTTGTATATGGGCGGCAAGACGAAACCAAAAATTGCAAATTATGCAATCAAGTGACGAAGAAGGAAAACCGGATTAGAAGGACGACTGAAAGAATGGCTCGGCTTCGTGAATGGAAGCATTTGGCCAGCCTTGAAAGATGTGAAGAAGAGGTGGCCTCCCTGAAGGGTGAAATACTGAGACTGCGCGAGCAACACAGCACAAACATGTCCGGAGGAGCCGCCTTCCGCCTCGAGTCCGGAAGCCCATTAGAGCTCCGTACCAGCATTGGCGGCCCATTCTCTTGCGCGTTGGTTCCCATCGGCCTTACGGAAAGACAAGATGACCTACCACCAACTATGCTCTTCGAAATCTATGCAGCCAGGCGCCAGACGCGACCAAAAGACAACAGCAATCATCTATCATATCTCTCAAAAACCTCAGCTGGAGTTAAAAAGCATGGGAAAATTTTGACTTAAACTTCCTCGTCAGTCAATGGTTGGCTCAACGCACTGCGCAGTCTTGTTAAGATAGGACAAGAGGATAGTTGGAGGAATTGAGCATGGCCTCAGTAACATAAACAGGGCTCATTTGCAGCTACTGAATGCAGGCATAATACTGATAAACAGTTTTCCCTGCTACCTTCGTACTTAGGTAGGACATTTGTCAACATCTAACTCCGCTATTACATACTCCCGTATCACCATCGCTACCTTGCCAAGCACTCCCTGACTCTGCCCCGACTTGGACACCATCTCCTTAGCTGCTACGGCAAATACGAGGCCCGCGATGTCGGCGACATCGGTCGTGACATACAGCATAAGTGGTAGGCCAATATCGTCTGCATGCGCTCGCACCTTTTCGAGTAGCCCTCGTGCCATTTTATGCATAGCAAAGTAATCAAACACGAGGTCGGGCATTTCGGTCTGGATGACGTGGGCGAAGTAGTGCACGAGCTGCGGTGCGGTGAGAGTTGGGTGTGCTGGCGCTGCCTTGGCTTTGGCCTTAATCTTCCTATCTGCTACAGCTCCAGCCTGGAACTCAGTTGCAGCGGCCCCATCCTTCTTTGCTTGTTCCTCTTTCTGCATTTTGAACCAACCACTCGTCTCCAAAATCTGCTGCATCACTTCGGCATTCCAGGCCCTCCTTGTCGGTTCTTCTATCGCGCGCTTTTCCATCCGCGCAGCACAGCACAGCGACACTGGCGCCCCGAACTTAAGTTCACGGATGCCCGCGCGTGACCTCTGCAGGAGCACCTTGCCCTGCTTGCCCTTGCGCCGGTTCGCAGCCGCGAGCCAATTGGCCGGCGATACGCCGCGGCTCATGCAGTAGTTCTTGAAGTGGGCCTGCAGCGATGCCGGCGGCTCCGTGCCGACGAAGAAGGCCTGGAGTCCTTGCATCGCGAGGAGGCGGTCGAGGTCTGGCCATTCTGGCACTGGCACCAAGTGCTCTTGCTGCTGCTGACGCACCGCCGTGTACAGTTGCACGGCATGCAGCACGGCGCCAGGCTTGGCGGCGTACCTGACGCCGGTCTGGTGGAACAGCATACGAGCGTAGTGAATCCACAGGCCACAGAAGAGCGGGTTGTGCAGGAGAAAGGACGAGGACCGGCTTGCACTCTCATTACGACTGCCGCGGTTGAGAGCCATGCGGGAGGCCGTAAAGATATCCACGCCGTTTATCTTGACCGTGACCATCTTGCGCATTTCCTTGAAATCTTTCTTCGCATCGTTTTGATGATAGTCTGACAGGTTTGCGCGATCGAGCAGCTCGGCGATGATCTCATTGAAACGATGAAACTCAGCCAGGGCATTCGTGACGTTGGGCCCGAAGAAGCGTAGCGTGTCAAGGTAGTTCTGCACCGCGAAGCACAGCCAGACCGGGATCTCCTCCGTCTCGAACATGTATTTGACGCCGCGCGCGAACTCGTCGAGCACAGGGATGCCTTCGAGTTCGAACAGAAGGGTGATATCGGGTACTACTTCCAGAAGCGCCGCCTTGTCCTGCGCCCACCGCTGACGGTTATCCGTAGTCTCGAGATGCGCTCTCTGGCGAGACGCGGAACTTCCTACAGCCGTTTTGGAAGATAACTCTCCTTACTGAGGGGTATCGTTCAACGCTCGATCGTATATTATTTACGATGGACGTCCTTCACAAGCATTACCAGCAGGCATTCAACAAATACAAGATGAACCAACAGCTACTTGCTCCAGTACTGACGAACTGGTATGTCTTCGACGAATACTACCAGCTCTCCGATGAGAGCCCGGCATACGCTGCAGCGCTTATTCTCCATCCATCCCGAGGAAAGGCCCATATACAGAAAAATTGGCCAAAGGCATGGCATAAGAAGATCTTTACAGGAGTGAAGAAGTTGTGGGAAGACGAATACAAGAACTTGCCAACCGTTTATACTACTCCTTTCATTGTTCCGGCACTGGAAATGGATGAGTATGACCTGCTTGCACAGGAGCTTAATGTCATAGGCACAGAGCCCGACGTTGACGAATACGAAACCTACACCTCCCAGCCGCCCATTCCAATCGACTGCTCCCCCTAGTCTGGTGGCTCCGCGATGAGCAGAAGGAGCGCTTTCCCCGACTGTCAAAGATGGCAATAGACATTCTCTCAATACCCGCCATGTCTGCTGACCCTGAGCGTACATTTTCTGGAGCACGGCGTACAATTTCGTGGGATCGAATGCTCCTTGGAGCATCGACAATTGAAAAGGGGGAGTGATTGAAGAGCTGGATTCGCAGCGGTATAACGGCAGGGCTACAAGTAGACGAGGTTGAACAATATGAGTACATGGCAGAGGAGGGAAGCACCAGCGCTCTAGAGGAAGATGTGGGCCCTTGACCGGTTTGACGTCATTTGCCGTATGGGCAATATATGGTTTAGTTCGCCACATGAGAATAAATCATACACCATAAACCATTCAGGTCCGTATGGCGTATGGCGTATGGTTAGAAAGCCTGGCCCACCGTACACGTGCTAGGATTCTAGAAAGTTCCACAAGGAAGTGGAGTGCCTCTGCCGGGCTTGAAGTAATCAGTTACATGTACATGCGTACATTGTGACACCAACGCGAATCTAGTTGCTGTAGATATATGGCGCAGTTGGCTCCCTGACTTCCATATCATGCTGTCCCTTTCTGCGGGGAAGGATCACCCGCTTCCATTGAATTTCTAGAATCTTTAGCACGTGACCGTACAACTTGAACGGCTGGAAACAGAGGGGAACCGCGAGATGACCAAGACAATCGCACAGGCCCTCACACGAAGTCAAGAGCTAGGATTCTATATGGGGCGTTGATCTCATAGCACACGACAGAGGGGCGAAAGGGTACACCGACGTGGTGGGAACCCGGACTGCAGAGTGATTCGGGTGGGGGAGACGCAACGGGCCGATGCACGCCGCATCGAGGTGGATCTCGTGGGGTTCGGCCCGCGCCGCCTACGGGGACGATCATTTGACTTTTGCTTGGTCAACGTAATGAGATGCAAGTGCCGCGTCCCAACACGGTAGATCGACAGCGTGCTCGTGAGATGTCCCAGTGTAGGTGGATATCTATTATCAGGATATAAAACGGAGTGTTGAAGGATGCCCTCCTATATCGGGTGAGGGAAAGGCGAATACCAAAGAAGATGAAGCAAGACGCGACCATGCTTTCTCAACGGGAAACATGTCTGAGCAAGTGCCAATTTCCTTCTTGTCAGTTGTTTTGTCCATTTCTCTTGGCTACATTGATCTTCCTCAGGGGTTCACAATGGCACTCCGCGTGGCATCTCTGGTGGTTACCGCCGAGGCACCGTGGTTTCAACCGTGGCGGAAGGAGGGCGTTTTCGGGAGGGCGTTGAAGACAAGGAGCTGACGACGGACCGGGTCACTGAGCTGCGAAGATGGAGGCAGAGAAGTAAGGGTCGTCGATCTTTTGAGAGGCTGGCTGATGTGATAAAGGGGCCCCATTCAAGAGATCTGTGGAGACCGAACAGTTTAGATCCATCGCAAACGGATTCGGCATCTCTGGAGGGCCTATGACGGAGGATTCCCACATGGTGCTCGCCCCAACCGGCGCGGGGTGGCTGGAACAACCCAACATAACATCGCTTATCCCGCTCTGGCTTGTCGTGCTGAAGGCGGACGGGCTAGATCCGTCCGCCACGTTTTCGTTCTTGAGAAAGGGCATCTGATGCTCGAATACAGTCAACCATTCAAAACTATCGTGCGTTTGGCCCAAGGGCATCACATTCCGGGACGGCGCAAACAGTGCGGCCTGTTCCAAGGCCATCGATTGCGGTAAATCATTGTAATGGAGGGCATTGGAGTTTATCGTCGAGCCCGGCCTGAAAAGCAGGCCATCAAAGTACAAGTCGGCGTTGAAGGCGGCTATCGGCGGCGCTGACCGCAGGACGGTGCTGAATTCGGGGCCATCCAAGGTGCGCGTCTCCAGCTTGGGTAGAGCATGCTGCACCCCTCGCTGTCCTATGCCTGGTGATATGCCACCAGAGACATGGTCCGAGCTGTGGACGGGCGAACCTGCCAGACTCGGGTGTCGGCTATGTGTATGAGTGGGGAGGATGTCTCGTGCGGCAGAGGCCTTCGCAGCAATCATCTGCACCGCGCTGCCGTCAACATGGGTGATGTTTGCCAGCGGCCTCAGCGGTCTCATAGAACTGGCAAGCGCATTGGATGCAGCTGGGTTAGGCCCTGTGAAGCTATCCTTCCGAGCTCGGCTCGGGCCGGGGGCGACACTGGTGGCAGAGTCGCGACGACTGCGGGGACGTGACGACGGGATCGAGGTCTGGTGCAGCTTCTGCTGGTGACGCAGCAACAGATCGCGACGTGGGAAGCATCGTGTGCATTCCGGACACTGGAATGGTTTCTCCTTGGTGTGCGTGAGCTCGTGCCGCTTAAGATGTTGCAATCGGGCGAAGGAGCGCTGGCAGGTGCCGCAAACATGCGGGCGAGGCTTGTCGGTTTTGTGACGAGGAAAATTGGCTGGCGCCTTCCTATTGGCAGTGTTTGCGGGCGCTGGAAGGGTCAGTATGCACTGTCAAGGGCAGAATCGGCGGGCGGAGCGGTCGGGCTGAAGAAACATGAGTGGCAGTGCCAGCGACGGCAGGATTGCTCACCAGAGTCGTCGGCAGTGGATGGCGTGCTGCCGACGGCTGTGTTGGACAAAGGGGGGCGGGGCATGGTGGTTGAAGGACATGAGACCCCGACGCCAGAGTCGTTCAATCACCGTGGCAGGAGTCGCAAACTCACCCAGATTCAATTGAAGTGGGGGACGGCCGAAGGTGGCGGGGAGAATACCGGGCTTATATGACGATCGGCGTGAGGATGGCGTGGGTGAACGAGTAACAAACAGCACCAGCCAAAGTATGTTGCGTCTGTATGCTGGGGTATTTGGGCTGCTCCAATAAGAGACGGAGATGGGAGGTAACAATAATGGGGTCGAGGTCCCAGTCTCTGGGCACGGTCCAGGCTCTTCCCCATGAGTCCAGCGTCTCGTTGCGGGCGGCTCCTCCAAGCCGACGATCGCACTCGCAATGAAAAAGTTTGGGCTGCGAGTCAGTGTCTCGCATGTGTAGCGGATCGTACGCTAGACTGCCGGCCAGGGCATATGTCTCGTCTGGAAGTCAGGTGCCGAAAGATCTCTTCCACAAGCCTGGCGCTCTGCATCGTTAACCAACGCGGCGCCCTGTGCAGTGAGCTTCTCTCGGTGAACCGAAAGAGCATAGTGGCGCACATCGACCCTGCAGGGTGCAGAACCCCAAACAAACCCCACCACCATTTTGTTCCTCTCTTTTCTCTCTCCTTCTCAAAAAAGTTGTTTTTTTAATAAAAAACTTTTTTTTTAATTAAAAAAATTGATAGCGTGCATGATAAGCGATGGCGCGCAAGGCTACAACCGCGCGACAATTCGCATTCAAACGCGTATTTCTCTACGGAGTACCTTCAAAATGTGGGAGAAAATCGGCATGTCGTCGAGGTCCTCAGCTTCGTCTGGCCAGGTCTCGATCCTGAATGGGGAGGTGGAAACTGACGAAGCGATGGAATGCAGGCGTAAGTTTGAACTGACTCACTTGGCTTTACCCGAGAGGGCGGATGGCGGCCCTCTGCCCTCCACCCGGCCCAAATTCCTGGATCCCCAGTTCCCGCCCCAAGTTGACCCAGTCCGTTGGGACAGCCAGCCTTACCCGTGCCGGCACCGACAGAGTAAGCCTGGGACATGATTTAAATTACCGTTGGGGCCGTCATGGTTCTTAGAGGCTGATCTTAATTTCTGCAACCCCTGTGTCGACCCCCTTGTAGAGATACCCACCCGAGAACTTCCGTGGTCGAGAGATATAAACGCCAATCCTTATCGAATTGCCCATGTTGAGACAGTGTGGCCAAGGTGGTCCGATCTGCTGGTGGCAGAAATGTGGATACTATGTAAGGAGCTGCGCTCCTCTCGGATACATGTAACTTAGAACTAACAACAACACAATGAACCTATGCGTTTTATCAGCCCAATCTATATCTTAATATTGCCTAAGACTTAACCCGAAGGTTAAATAACTATATTATAATTAATATTTAACATAAGCTAATTATGTTTAATGAACTTATAGTAATAATAATAATTTATAATAAAAGAGCTATTATAAGAAACTAGTAAAGAAAAAAAATCTTATAAATTAAGACTGAGTGCCGGACAAGTTGGATTCTCTCTACCAACATCACCAACCTCTCATCATTTCCACTGTATGCATCCCCGTACCTGACCCACACAACTGCCGCTTCCCTCCAGCATTAAGATTTACGGCATTGACCAAACAAATACATCCAACAACAACCTCCATGCCAACCTCAGCCAGGGATAATCTCGAGTGCATTTCAGCTGTTTCAAATCCCTGTTTCTATTCCACAAACTTCCAACCACTATCACAATCACAAACAATCACAAACACAGCCCATCCTGGCTGATCCTTGCTGACAGCTTATGTGCTTGTTCGAAAAAAGCCAGGGAGTTTCACAATACATCACATCACACCCCAGATACGGTCCGTGCACTCAGAGTCGAAGGTGTGCGGATGGACGACCGACTTTGAACTGCTCTGTATTAGTATGTGCTGACTTCTCTAATCTACCCTTAATTAAAAATATCGGAGATGGAACCTCGGTCCCCGATGTCGATATACTGCGTTAGATCATCATGATGTGTTCTTGGGGCCAGATCAACGCCCCAACTGCAAAAGGTGGCTTGGTATATGCAGGCCGACAGGAACGGAAAAATGCAATCTCACTATAACCATCCAGCATCAAATCACACGTAATGAGTCTGTTGGTTCTCGTATGAATGAGCTGATATGTTTATTCGATGAGCTTTTCCTTCATCAATTGTGAATAAAATCAACGGAGGCCGATGTCAAACAGACGATATTGAAATGCCGAAGTTGTGAGACTCGATAAGGATAACTGTTGTCAAGTTTGAATTATGATGTCACTGATGCCTAGGCTCCAGGGCCCAGGGTCCAGAACACAGTCTCGACCTGTTATACCGTTTTGGGCACGGTGCAGCGTAGCCGAGGTCTTCACTCAGTCAATGGCAGTGAAGATAAGCATCTTTAGCTGAGCAGAAACGGCTTCCCGGATCTTTTGGGCTTTCATTAGTTTGAAACAGAAAAATTAAATACCCATGAAAGCGAATTGGAGTTTAGCTGATCCCTGTCTCTAAGAAGTTGGTGTATGATCTGCGAAGGGTAGCTTTCGTTATTATAATCTGATTGCCTCGCCCAGTCGCTTGATAATCTTGAATTTTCATGTAGAACGCTGGGTCTTAGCCAAGCCAGTCACCCAAGCCCACAGAACCGATTACCACGAATCCACCGAGTGACTGAGCCGATAACAATCCAAATCCAGATCATTGAACCCTCTCCTACGCACCTCCTCGCCCAAAGAAGATCACCAGAAAGTTCCAAGTGGCGGAACAACAAGCCCATAATACAAGAGCCATGGCCTTCACAGATGTCGCAGAAGACGCTGGCTACTTTAGGACGCCTTCTTTCTTTGGATATAATGAGCTTGGAGTGGAGCAGTCTTGCTTCGACCTTGCATGGCAAGGTATACCAGATGGCCTACTTCCATGGTATTGGGTTGCTTCCTCTTCTGGATCTCTCACCACAAACTCCACGAGCTTTCAAGGCTCGCATCTCTCAATGCCAGACTTCCAACAGCCCAGGAATACTGAAATTCCTAACAGCCTCTTGGACAAAACTGGCTTTTGTGGTGTGCAACCATCATTCGCATCATACACAGTCCAGCAGTCTTCTGAATTCATTTATCCTATACAAGAGACTCCCACGGCCGAGAGTATTACACCAAACTTTAGCGAAAACCACGACAGTCAAGGAAGTCTAGATTCCTTGAAAGCGTCAGATCTAAACCGCGCTCACTCGGCGCTGGAGCCGTACGAGAAGGAAGCACGTGGGAGAAAGCCCAGACAAAGGCAGCCGCTTTGCGACACAAAGAGTCCACAAGAAAGGAGAACACAGCTGAATAATGCTAAGAATAGACAGTATCTGAACGCTTTGGAACGAAACCGACACGCTGCTGCCAAGTGTCGTGCTCGCAAGCAGGATCAAGAAAACGCTTTGGCCTCTGAGGCGGAAGTATTGGAAGGTCGGCATCAGCAACTCTCTTCTTGCTATAACGACCTCATTGAGCAAATTTACCACCTCAAGTCAGAGATTTTGAGACATAGCGACTGCGACTGCGCTCTCATTCAACAATATATTAGGAGTGAAGCACACAAATCAGTGGATGTCCTGATGATAAATACGTCTTCTTCCAACGACACGGACACCAAAATCCCATAGGGTGATGGCATTGGTGGCAACGATAATTCACAAGGAGGGTTAATGGAGTTATATAGTCTAACACAGGACTATACCACCATGTTCTCGGGCGCATCATGGCTTTGACACCATTCTTGTCCAAAACGCAAGGCAGGGTCTTGTAGTTGCTCATACATGCGTATTGTAGTGTTGTTATATGAGTACAACTGTTGTATAGTTGTACAACACTACTTTTGTTGAAGTTGTACAACACTACCGGACTTCCCAAACAACTGTTATACAACAATAAGGCGCTCCATATAATTGGCCAAGTTGGTAGTGTTAGCTAATCAGATATTGGTTTTATCGTATACACCAGAAACGTGACGTGCCACGATGGCCTTGTTACGCCGTGAAGCTATCCGCCACCGGCTGAGTAGTAAACGACCTCAGTGATGGCTACGACCCGTGGCACACTTATGGCTCTTAGACGCCCACCATGAGCAGACAGGCATATAAGTTTATGTTCTCTTTACTCCTCGGATAAGCTCTGTCACGGCCAAGGATAACTGTCGTGAATAGTTTCAGGGACAGCACGAACGCCACATCACAACTAGCGCAAGGCAGCATACGGCTGCCTAAAGGCCATCAATGCTGCTTATGAC
>PVQA01001183.1:0-46773 GCA_002980515.1 Fusarium burgessii | reverse complement strand
CTCTTCTCCATCTCCTTCTCCCTCGACAACCGCACATGCTCCGGTAATCCCCACCATTCCCTCATAAACTCCTCTTGGGCCTGTGCTATTCTGGCTTTTCGCTCACGTTCCTTCTGGCGCTCTATTCGTAAGGCGAACCATTCCTCGCGTGCTTCGTCATGTGCGGATTGTGTGGCGTGAAGTTTCATGCAGCTGTTCATGGAGCGGTGTTCGGCGCGGCAGGCGAAGGAGACGGTGAATGTGCGGCCGAGGGCGCATGCGGCGAATGCTATGTTTTGTTAGTATGGTTCATGACCTGATGTTGTAGTTTGGTGATGGTGATGGTGCTGATGCTGATGCTGGTGGAGGCACCGGTGGGATAAACGTGCCTTTGATCTCTTCGGCACATTCTTTTCGGACTTTTTGATAGAATATATCTCGGACTTGTGCTTCTTGTGATGCAGAGAGAGGTAGAGGGTTGCGAGACGGGACTCCGAGCTTCTCCTGCGGCACCGGGGGGTTCTGGACGGCCATTGTGGCCATGGGACGATCGCGCGGGGCTCAAAGTCGTAAATATCGTAGAGGGGAGGCCTGTGGGAGGTCTTGAATGGGTGTTTACGTCGACGAGATGTTCGTGGTGGATCGTTGATGTCGATTGAAGCTATATCGGACGAGGAGCTTGCGGGATGCCGAGATGTGAGCCCATGAGCAAATTTGGCAGAATTACTTGACCGCTTTCCACCTTTGGAACGATCGGAGGATGAATTGCACCATGACCTAGGCTTCATCAGAAAACATCAACGATTTTCTTTTTTTCTTTTCTGTCTATCTTACTGAGCCACGTCGATTTTTATGATTATGCATTTGGGTCGACGTTCGGGACTGAACATCTCCCTGTGTGTCAAGGACTGCTATGATGCCCTCTCTGTTTGAAGTGACTGTTTCACAGTAAGAAACACAAAGTGCCAACGTGAACGCCCTCGTATTACCAAGGGACAGATACAGTAGTAGATTGTATCTACGGAGTAGCAAACACTTGAGCAATAAATTCTCGTCTTTCGAAATTATGTTGGACAATTTTTAGGCATCTCTAGGCAGCAACGCTTCTTCATTGGTGCTGTCTCGGCTCTTGGAAACTCAATCAGCCAACAGAGACCAAGATCAACAAGCATGTTACACAAACATTTGAGGCTTTGACTGGTATCACCGTGAATTCCTAGAGTGTCGGTATGTATTTGGCCATTCTGCTTGGTAGTTGTAGGTCATGTTGCTATGGAGGGTCATCGTAGAGCTGATCAATCATCTATAAAGACCTTGAATCTCCCCTCAGGCACCATCTTGGTCTTCGCAGCTCTTCACAGCATCTCTTCCTAGCCTTAAATATATCATCACCATGGACTCTTCTACTACTATCTCTCAATCCACCGAGGATTCTTCTTCACTCCACAGCCTGCTCTCCGCTGTGTCCTCCGCCCTAGATAAGCGCGCCGGCAAAGACATCTTTGCCATCGGAGGTAGTGTCGGAGGTGACAACAGCTCATCTAACGCGACGAAGCATTCTGCAACAATTCGATGGGATAGTAAGGAACAGGCAAAGTGTCGCACTCTCAAATTACCACTGGGCGATGATCCTGTCTCTCAAGATGCTTTCAACACTCTGTTGAATGATTGCCAACCTGCAACCTTTGGGGTCGGAAGCAAAGAGGTTCTCGACGAAGAGTACAGAAAGGCTGGGAAGATGGATACAGAAGACTTTTGTACTAACTTTAACCCCTATGAACATGGTATCGTTGACACCATCAACCAGGTCCTAGCCCAAGCCAGTCAATCGGATGCTAGAGGTCTTGGTGTTAAAGCTGAGCTTTACAAGCTGAATGTAAGTCCTCCAAGGTTAATCAAGCTTGCCTTTGCTGAGATTTTTAGGTGTACTCGGGACCTTCTGGCAAGTTCAAACCTCATGTTGATACTCCGCGATCTAATCGCCAGTTGGGCTCGCTCGTCGTGAGTCTTCCTGTCGAACACAAGGGTATGATGAGTAATATATCTACATTTATGTACTACATACTTACATTTCTCTAGGGGGTCAGCTTGTGGTTAGGCATGGTGGTCGCGAGATTGTCTTTGACTGGGCAGCGAAAAGTGCCAATGCCATTCAGTGGGCGGCCTTTTTCTCTGACTGTGAACATGAAGTCCTGCAAGTCACAGAGGGACACCGTGTAACTTTAACCTACAATCTCTTCTGGACACACTACGGTCCAGCGTCAATGTCAGATAACCTCCTGGCTCTGGACCAAGAGTCTCTTCATTTCTTCAATGCCCTTGAGAAGCTTCTTGAGAACAAACATCTTATGAAAGAAGGTACTCTCACTTTAGATGCTCTTTTCTGACATCACACTGATATTTTAATATAGGTCTCGTCGGATTCTCTTGCACTCATGCATATCCTCATACCTCCAAGTCATCCACCGGCAATTTACATCACATGCTCAAAGGTATCGACATGGTAGTCTATCAAGCTCTCAAGCGCATCTTAGGCGCAGCCGAAGTCGCCGCACTCATCGACGACGAAGAATACCGAGAAGATCAGCACGAATCAATACCAGAGAACATTGAATGGAGGAAACAGGTGAATTCAAGGCACAACCCTGATCTACCCGAGCCTAAAATTACTCAAGCGGAGCAAGACATCTTGGACGACAAGCTGGCGATCGGCAAGCCAACACCTGCGATGGTTTTCAGACATGACTACGACAAACGACTCGATCCAGCTATTATTGGGACTCCGGAAGGATATGACTTTAGAAATCATGGGGCTTTTTTCCCTCGTCGGGATGTTACTTGGTTGAATAACCCGCCAAAATCGCAGACTTCTAAAGAACTAGCTGTTGCTTTCATTAGGGTGAGTTGAGAACTTGCCACACGTCAATATGGACTAACATGGGGCTTTTAGTACGGAAATGAGCCTGAGATCGATGGTTACTATACTTCGGCTGTCATTATCGGAAAAGTGAACAAGTCATCGCCTGAGGAGGAAAACACTTAGAGTGAGGGTGCGGGCGATGCTACAAGGGCTTAATATTGTGAGCATAAATCTTGATCGTCCACTCAGGACGTACGGTACAGACACTGTCAAGGGAAAGCTTGTTATATCACTCTTGTCAAACTGCGGTGGCTTATAGAAATAATATTTCGTCGTTCTGATCTAAGTTTTTAAAATTTGGGTTCTGTGACTCAACTGTACGAACCTTACCTTTCACTCCCAGCTTCGATTGGGTATGTTGAGTAATTAATCTATTCAATTAGATCTTTTTGTCAATTAAGTAGATCAACGTGGCACTTAAAGAAGAGTGAGCCACAAACGCTGTGCGTTTTCTGGCCTTGAGCGCCTCCCACGATATCCCTTCAATTCTGCGTGATGAGTTACCAAGCAACTAATAAGCATTCTCTCGAAACATATTTTCTTGTCTTATTTAATCGCTTCCTGATTCTGAGTGGTACGTCTTCTTGATGGGAACTCAACCTTTTGTTTGTCTCATCTACCTTAGTTCGTTCAATACTGCAGTTCATCTTGAGTGTTCATCCAGGAACAGTCGCCTCAACTCTGTACCAGGCAGACTTTCCATATCAAAACTCTATACTATAAATTCAGGAAGCCATGAGTGGCTCGAACTTGCTGTCTGATCGTGTTAGCCTTCTTACCGTCGATGTCAAGTCGAAGCTTCCCAATAACAAGAACTGCCTCTAGACTGGCCTCATAGCTTTCTTCAATCAGGTTTTCCCTCTCAAAAGTTTCTCTTCACATCAAACTTTAGAATCAAGAATTTCTATATCAAAGAGAGTTTGCTTTCACATTATAAATATTCCAGCATAACCATGGAAGATCAGAACAACTCAACCTCCCCTCCATCAACCTCCCCCCCAATTACCTCCCCTCCAATCCAACTTGGCTCAGAGTACAATAGTACACCACCTTCCAGTCCCAATCACACAACCTCCGAACAATCACCTTCGCCCTTCGACGACACGGACACGGAAATGCCGCCGTATATGAAGAAGTCGGATCATCCGTGGTTCAAACTCCCAGAGCTCTTCGTCCCTCAATGGGTTTCAGGATATTCCAACGAAACCATAAGAGTTTCTCGCTGGTCTTGGAGACAACATGAACATCTTCGAACATGGCAGGACATAGAGGAATCACCCTTTCAGATTGTTGCGATCGACGTCGATAAGATTATAGTGGAGGACGACGAAGTCAAGAGTTTCCACGTTGGTATCTCCATCCTGGATACTGTGGCTCTTGGTAATGCGCTGGCCCAGCCACATGAGCCCGATGCCAATTTGGCTTCTCAGACTATACTGTCCCATCATTGGGTAGTTGGGGTCAATGAGGATGAAGGATACACCTCCGATGAGGAGAGTTTGTTCAAGTTTGGACGAATCAGATACGTTCCACTGTCTGAGTTCGAGACGCATCTCATGGATATTATCGAAGACTCGAACTTTTTCCTCATTCACCATGGACAAGACCGAAGCCTTCCGTTCTTGAAAAGCCGCGGTATTTCTCTCCGCCCTCTTGACACTATCGACACGACCCTTGCTTCACAAGAAATCTTGCACCTGGCCGCCAACCAACTCACCAAGAAGCACGACTTGGCTCAACATATCAAAGTGCCATGCGATGTTCCCGACTTGGCTGGAAATGAAGCACACTTGACCCTCCGAATGTTTCTCCAGCTTATCGCAGAAGACGTGGACCGACATCTACACCGTAAGGGGGTTTCGATGGCGCAATGGGCTCTGACATTGAAGAGAATCGTCGGTTCACCGCCTAAGAAGCGAAAGTTGAGAAGAATGCGACGATCTCCCTCTGCAGAGGTGGATGATGAGAAATGCGACACTGAAGAGTCCGCGACTCGCGTTCGGGAGAATCCTGCGCCAAGGAATAGACTGATCAAAAGAGATTGCCATTTGGTGAGGTCTTATGGGATAGGCATGGGGAGCTTGTTACTCTGCAGACGACACGAAAAGTAAAGTCTCTGTTATAAACACTTGTGTATTCGACTTGCTACACTTGTTGGACACGATTGGGAATTGAGTATAAACATGTACTATTGCGAATAAATTGTCATCGATCCCTGCATCGTGTATTCTAGCTGCGACTATTGGTATAAAGCGTCAATTGTTATCATTGCAAGCCACCGCTATTACTGGATATATAAAAAGAGTGCCAAAACACAAGCATAACTCCGCGCGCCAGAAGGCTCGATCATTAATCCACTATCTTCACTTCATCTACTGCTGAGGATGGGCCTGAGGAGCGTAGGGTTGCTGAGGGGGCGGTGACATTGAGGCAGGAGGATGCGAATAGTTTGTCTGACCATCGAGCTCACTTCCGTAAGGCTGAGGAGGAGGAGACATTGAAGCGGGAGGAGGTGTAGAGTATTGCGTGTGACCATCAAGCTCACTTCCATGAGGTTGAGTAGGCTGTTGGTACTGCTGAGGGGGATACTGTCCGTAGTTCTGCTGGGCTTGGAACTGCTGATCTTGAGGAGAGTAGGGTGCTGCGGGAGGAGGATAAGCACCCTGTTGTTGGTATGGGCTCTGAGCAGGTTGATAAGGAGAGGGGGTGCCTTGAGGAGGGTATTGCTGTTGTTGTTGAGGAACAAATTGGCCAGGAGCTGGTTGTTGCTGGTATTGTTGGGGGACACCCTGAGGTTGAATAGGCTGAACCACGGGTTGAGCTTCGTTGACCTTGGATTCCATTTGGTAGTTGTTGGTAGGAGGTGCAGAAGCATCAATGTTGACGGCGAAGCGGCCTTCCTTTCGACCGCGGAGGAACATGACCAGAGTCCAGACAAAAGTGACAATGAAGAGGATCCTGTTAGTCACATGTTAGTCAACGTGGGCATGACTCCAAAGGTGATCGACTTACCAGACAAGCGCACCAAGACCGGCGACAGCAGCAAGCATAGCCAAACCAGACTTGAAAAGAATAACATTCTCGCCATCACGCTTAAAGATGTTACAAGTCTTGCTATCTGTAAGACTTCCATCATCAACACAGCCATAAGCATTAACAGGAACGACGTATTTAGCACGTCTCGCAGCAGTAGCAGCCCAAGCCGCAAGCCACAGAACCATCAGAAGAGCATCGAGGCATAAAACGGCGATGATGTGATATGCGCTTTGAAGACTGGGGATTTTCTCTGTGAAGACGGCGTAGGCGATGACGATCCATGATATGATTGCCTGGATGTGTTAGTGAGAGAGGTGGGAGTTGGAGGGATGAGAGCTTACGATAGCGAGAGATAGAGCTTCTTCGTCGAGTGTAGCATCGTGAATTAGACGAGCGCAGAGACCGACGATGATGAGAGAGATGAGGAATTGAAAGCCGCGAACAATAATAATCCAGAGTGGTGTTTTGAGAACATGGTTGCCATCAACCTTTTCCTGTTGTTGTTCCATAGTAACCTTTTAATAAATAGCACAATATTATAAGTGATAGTATCAAGCCAAGGTAAATAAGTGCTAGTATAAGGCCAAGACGAATGTTTGCTGGGTAGAATGACTTATGGCGCACCCTTTTTTCCTTGGGGGGAAACACAACAGCCTTATAGCTTGGCGCAAGCAAGGCCAGCTTGAGTCACTAACAGCTTGGACGGGAAGCCAAGGCAGATTTTGAGGGAGAGGACCCTTGCGGATGGCGTCGCTAGTGTACTTCAGCCGCACCTCAGCTGGCCATTGGGGATGCCTTGTCGGCGCCATTGGGCACTCTTGTGGGTGGAGCAGGATCGAGGAGGCTTTTGAGGAGGCCATCGATTTTCGGGTTTTTTTTGGGAACAAATTGTCCGAATTTCGAGGCAATTTACAGATACTATCGCAATAGGGATTTAACTCAGTATTTTCTTTATTTCTTGTTGTCAAGAGATGGTGTTTTTTGACCGCAGTTACACGAGTGTCTCGACTAACACAGAGCCTTTGTTTGGCGTTTAGTTTAATTGACAACAAACGAAAACAGGGTCACTACAATACCACCCTACTTTAAACCCCTGCACGACACACCGTCGCGAAAAGTCAAATCGACAAATGCCATTAGAGGCGGAGTGGCTTGTGGAAATTGAACTTCAAAAATTCTGGGTAGTGCGGCAAGCCACTTGGAGCTATTGCTCTCAAAATACCTTGAGGCGTTTTACTAGCAAAGAATGGTATTTCTAGCTCGTTTGCTAGATGAAAATGAATTAATCAACGATGATAAGGCTTAGGTTGTGTAAAGAGTGCATTGAGGAGAAGTGTTTCCCAGTCGAGCATGCTTCGCGAGATTGGTCGAGAATTCGTTTTGAGGTGCAGATGCCTGCATGTACCGTAGGATTCGACTAACAGCCCCATGCTGGTGGTCGATCACATGGATCCGACTTCCTAGGAAGTCGCTCTCACTCTGACAGGGCGTCGATATCTCGTCAAACAGGCTAGTCAATCATAAAAGCGTTCAATAGATGGTGAGATTGTCGTGTACTGTCCTCTTTTAGGAGATGTAAGACGGGTGAGTCTTGTTTCATTGGAGAGTTATCAGGAACGTTGAAGGAAAAAGAGCTGAAAGCGGAGGTGGAGAAGCTTGGGCTGTGCTTGTTCAGCCGTTGAAGCTAAATCGTGGAGGGGCGGAATGGGAGCTTAGCAGGCAGGGGTGTACGGAATTGAAGAGGATGGTGGAGATTAGAAGCTAGGGAGCAAGAAAGCTTCAGACCTTAAGCCAGGTTGTCAAAAAACAACTAACCAAAGAATCGTCAGAACTTGGCATAAACTTACCAGAGTTTTTTTGTCGCCTAAGATTGGAGTCCTAAGCTTTCTTACCCCCTTTGGAAACATACGAAGTAGCCACTAGAAGGGCGAAATTAACAAGATTTCTAATCTCATCAGAGTTTCATGAGATCTATACCATTGTAGGAAAACGAGTATCCAATCTAAAAACAGATCTTGCACTGGGTTACGAGGCTCGCCCCTCGGCTTTCACTCAATTACACTAAGGTGCCGCGTTGATAGGCAGTCTACAAGGGTTCAAGTAAAACAGACCGCGTCTATTAATTGCCTACCAAACACAATGATGCTATACCAAAAAAGACTCATGTTCCTCGAGCCCACTTATGACAAAACGCCTTCACCACCCGCCGTTCATATGATCCAAGCCATCCCATGCCCGGATATCTTTTTCGCTTTTAGTTCTCATTCATATTCATTCATATCATCATCACCAACCAATTTACTGCTCGTTAGGTCCCTTGATCAAAACCTTGATCGCCTCTCCCTCCTTGACCTTCTTGAAAGCCTCCTCAGCCTGCTTGAACTCAACAACTCCAGTAATAAGCTTCTTGACATCGACCTTGCCGGTAGCAACAAGTTCAACAGCAAGAGGATAATCACCAGCGCCGTATCGGAATGATCCGCTAGCTGTAGCCTCCTTGATGCAGAATGCCATGATGGGGAAGGTAATGTCGGCCTTGCCCATACCACCCTGCACGTAGCTACCGCCGTTCTTGAGGACGTGGATAGATGCTTGGATTGAGGGCTCAGCACCGCTGGCATCAATCACGACGTCAGCGCCTTCGGGGAGACCAGCGAGCTCGCAGATGTTCTTGGCGTTTTCTTCGGGTGCAATGCGCTGAGATGCGTAGACGTGTGTCGAGGCAAAGTCCTTGGCAAAGTCGAGCTTGCTCTGGACGATATCGACGCTGACAATCTTGGAAGCTCCGTAGGCCTTTGCGACAGCGGCGCAGAGAAGACCGACGGGTCCAGCGCCCATGACGACGACTGAATCGCCGGGCTTGACGCGGGCTTGCTTGACGATGTGCACAGCGACAGCGAGAGGCTCAATAAGAGCACCCTCCTGCTGCGAAACATTATCAGGAAGCTTGAAGCAGAAATCCGCAGGGGCAGCCCAGTAACCGGTCAACGTTCCATGGTAGGGAGGCGTAGCAGCAAACACCATATCCGGGCAGAGGTTATACTTTCCAGCGAGACAGTTCTGGCATCGTCGGCAGGGATAGCCAGGCTCGAGAGCGACGCGGTCGCCTACCTTGAGGGTCTTTACTTTGGAGCCGACTTGGACGATTGTTCCGGCGGACTCGTGGCCTAGAACCATGGGGTCCTCAACGACGAATTTGCCGATTGAGCCGTGGACCCAGTAGTGCACGTCGGAACCGCAGATGCCGGTGTAGTTGACGGCGACGAGGACATCGTGGGGGCTAGAGAGGGTGGGTTTGGGACGTTGCTCGAAGGAGACGTCGCCGGGCTTGTTGAGGACGAAGGAGAGGTTCTGGGAGGATGGTGTTAGCTGTGGTGTGAGACGTCATGAGGGGCCATGATGGCGGGGTATGATGTGAGGTGAGATGTGTAGTTGATGAGTTGGGTAAGACGTACGCTGGCCATTGTGCTATAATTTAGTTGTGATTGATTGTGAAAGTTTTGAGAAAAAAAGAAGAGGGATGAAGACGAGGTGAATTGAGTCGGGTGTCGTAGAATGATGAAGTAGGTTCGTCACTCGTAACTCAAAGTGGGATGGATGTCCTGTCTTATATGGATCACAGTGGAGTTCTTTCAACAACACTCAATTGTCTGTCTCCAAATAATCCAATTGTAAAAATAGGCTGAACAACAGACACTCGATACAATAAAAAAAAATTCAGATCATGGCAAAAATCTGCTGATGAAGACAGCGGCTCATATACCCCCCCAACCTCATCACATGGTCCCTCAACACTGTAATCACAGTACTAGTGGAAATACCCGTAGAGTTGACATGATGGTTACACCCCCACGGTTTTTAACCTCGCCAATCAAGAAGCCATGATATTGAGAATCCAAGACCACAAGACCGACAAGATTCTATCATGACGGGAGCGCTTCGCCGCTTTGATTGAGATGAAATGGCATTTTAGCCATGGTATTTAACCGCGCGAATGGGATGGCGGGATGTGGTGGAGTGGGATCCGTCGGTGAGAATTAGACCGGGAAAGCTCCAAGGCTATTATTTTATAGCTGGAAGCTAAGGATCTCTGGATCAGTGGATATCAAACCGCTAGGTATGGCATTGTTGGATGATCAGTGAAGAGAGAAGAGTTGTGGTTCTCAGATCATTAACTCATATCATGAGTGCAGAATTGTAACTCGTTTGCCGGCTCATCCCCGCTCAGAACACAGTGACTTCCGGCCTTGCATCCGGAGCTTGGAGCAGGTCACTTGACCATCTCCCCTACTTCAAAATGTTGTACTAGCTCTTCAAAGTATTTACTATAGTGTTTCCGGCATATTGTCTGTTCCTGCATCAGCACTTGATCAAAATTCCATGGGTGGGGGGACACCGGCGCGGAGCTGCAATATCGGGAATAGCGTCCCGGTGGTGGATCCGGGCCGGAGCGGGGAGTCGCGGCGATGTGCGATGGGAGGATTAGCCGGTCTCCGTCGAGAGATGAAGACGAGAGATAATATAGAGTGGACCGATTGGAGGGGAAATTCGATACGCAGCAATTGAATCATCCATATTGCCGTGCAGGTGTGGATGTTGAGTATAATGCATTAACAGTTACAAAAGCCTGCTTCTGCTGTTTGCAGTTGACTTAACCCGAAGGAAAGCTTCTTGCGTAGAAAGCTGCAGCACTTACTGTTGGATCAATATAATGTAGTATAATATTTAACAATTACGTATGCGACTTGGGAAGTGAAACGTATGAATCTTGATATAATCGATTACCACTCTGACGCTATTATACAACAACCCTTTCTGACCCTCGTAATTCCGCCAGCGTCAATCTTTGCTTTCCTCTCCTCCACTTAGTTGATGTTATAATGCTCCTCCTGGTGGCTGACAGAAGAGTGTCGCTTAGTCGAGCTTTCATCGGGATATTCATGCTCAATCGTCGGCTCTCCAAGGTGCTTCTTAAGAGCAGAGGGGGGAGCACGGGCAGCGTCGAGGGTGGCGCCGGGAGACTTGTGCATGTCGTTCTGATAAGAATTTGTGTTTCTTGAAAAATGTTAGCCGCTGTATTGTATATGCAGAGTATTGGAACTTACGAAGGCCCGGATTGTGAAGATGGAACACCAGGCACGTTCTCTACCATCGAGTCAATCCTGTCTCCTGTGCGAACACCCTCGGTCTGTTGGTTCTGGGTAGTAGTAGCATCGAGGGGTGCAATGTGGGAGTTGGAACCAAGCTCTCGCTGGTTGGTGTTGTTGAAGGACTCGGAGTTCTGAGAGCCCATGTTGTAGCGCTCATCCTGACGAGAGGCAGTGTTATGCGACTCGGTGTTATGAGAGTCAGTGTGAGTGTTCTCAGTGCTGGAGGGAGCCAGCGTCTCCTTGATCTTTCCCATGAGTTCGGCCATTATGAACAAAGTATTGAGATTTAAATAAGTGATGTAAGTAGGGCTCAAAGTGTAGTGATGGGAAATGTTAATGACAAAAATCATCTTCGCGGGCATGCCATTTTATATACATCTCCCTTTCGCCTCTTACACCCAGATTATCACCACTTCCATCATTCTTCTCTAATCAATCTCACCCTATGCCCTCTCATTCGACAACTCGCTTAATGCGTCATGTTCAAATCGTCATGACGTCGAGTGATCGGCAGAGGCTCCATATCAGCGCGATAAGCATATTCTAAACCTAAAATTAGTGCCTATTACCTGGTCCAATCTTCTTGGCTTTGTTCCTGGGTGGTAACCCGATTCTCGGTGTGACATTGGCCAAGCTTTTCTGGTTCGTTGATGTTTTGCTAAAAACCCTGGTTTGGATAACATCATGCGTGGGGCCCGAATACTCCGCGGATGTACTGCCAAGATGAGCGACCTTTGATGAGGTTAATGAGAGGGAATCGAGGTTGTTTATTACGTAGATGGTGAATTGTTCCTCGGGAGTGAGAGGCTTATTCGGGATGTCTAGCATACCAAGTAAGCTCAGGTACTGATCGCAATTTGGATGGTTGCACCGTGTCACATGTAATGGCGCAATCATCATCACGGTTAATCACTGATTGTAGTCTAACTACATCGCTTACATACTCGTCAATAAGATAATCACTTCTTATACACCATCCAGTATCCAGCCCCCAGCGCAGCAAACGCTCCAGCCCAAGGCAAAACAACCATCGCAGCAGCAGCAGTATTCCTCTTGATCTTCTCCATTATAAGTCTCTTCAACTCTGCAGCTTCATTGACCCAAGGAAACTCCTGCTCCGGCACAGGTTTGTCCAGAAATTCACAAATAGGTTCCCATCCTTGACCCATGCGATACTCTAGCAATTGTTCCTTGGGAACCATTTCTCGAATCACCCGATGATGTCGCTCATATGTTTCTCGTCCATTCTTTCGAGCTTCTTCGACTGTGGATGCTTGGAAAAGACCTAGCATCTGTTTTCGCGCTGCTTGGCCCGCTCTGGATCCAAGAAGCGGCTCAGCAACAGAAATGCTGAAGCTCGCAATGGGGTTCCAAAGCTGTTGTAAAACACCTTCATCAATACTCTTGAACCAACTGTCATATTCCCGAATTACAAGAATAACCTTGGCGTCAGGATACGTCTCAATGAGCTGCGGTGCGAAAAGAGACGCTACATCGGTGGTAGCTTCACTTTCTCCCCAGATCTCATCCCATTGCTCGCGAGTAAAGGGTTTCCCGGTGTAGCTCGGAAGGTTCGGAAATGAAGCATCTGTTGCGCGTTCCAGATCTGCCCATGCTTTGTTGTTGTCGATGATTTTGAGACCATGGAATACGTCTTTGTAGCCGAGAACGGTGAGGGCTTCGGCCATGGAGGCTGTGCCTGTGCGAGGAAGGCCGAGACAGAGGACTTTCAAGTCTCGTTTTATTTTGGGGTTTGTGTTTGACATTTTAGCGATTTTGAGATGTGAAGAGTTTGAGGAAGCAAGATTTGTGTTCTTGGGCTCAAAAAAAATGATCTTCAGACCGCAAGATGAGCCACATCCAAGTGCTTACAGGCGTCACGCTAACGCCACAGCGTTGTATTCAGCGATTAAATCTGAGTCTCAGATCACTCAGAACGGAATTCCGCTTCACCAGCATTCACGTTCTTGAGTAGAACAAACAAATACAGTAGATAAGTGAGTCACTCAGGAAGGCAATTGATTCATGATTTAACATTTGACTTCATTATAGAACTATTTCCGCTTATGCATAGGTAATCTCAAGAGATCTGGAATCCATCCATGATCCTTTTCCTCCTCTCATTACAGCCAACGGCGTCCTCTGTGGTTCATTTTGGGGTCCTCCGGTGTAGAGCTTGTATCTTATATCTACGGCTCAGTCATTTTCTCCTCGTCCACCTTTTTCTTGAGCCCATCCACTTTTAACTCCGTTGTCACCGTTTTGAGTTTGGGCTATCTACTTCATGATGGCAGAATTATAGCTAAAAATATTTTCCCGTTATTGGGAATTCATTCACGCCTTCTTCTCGGCGCTGTTGCGTTGAGCGGCAGTTTGGGCATCAACCTTCTCAGAGTCGTGGCGAACACTAGCTTCGCTGGAATCAGGAGTGAGATACTCGCCGAAAGTGCGCTGCTCTAGGTCCATATCCTTCCAGTCAATGCCCTGGTTCTTGCGGGCTTGACGACGGAAGTAAACTCTCTTGGCGAACTTCCAGGCCTCAATACCACCAAAGAAGAGACCGGCGGCGATAAAGACGATAGCCCACTCCCAGGTAATGCCCTTGTGCTTGAAGACAGTGTCGCTGATGACGGGGATGTACTGGATGGGGAAGAGGGTGACGAAGCCGAGCATGATGGCCCAGAAGAGGAACTGGTTGCGCCAGACATCGTGCATCCACTGGGTGAAGTAGAGCTTGGAGCCAGGCTGCATGCGGAAGAAAGATCGTCGCTTGTCAATCATCTCCCAGGCGAGGAAGAGGGAGAACCAGGTGAGACAAGCAAAGGTAGTAGCACGGGCCTTGAAGACGGTTTCACAGCTCTCACTGTAGTTATCGTTACAGTCCTCACCGAGCTCACCGTTACCAAAGGCATACAGGCGAAGGACGAAAGCGCTGAGGCAGAGAGCAGCAATCCAAAGACCATAGACACACATATCGATGATGAACTCGAGAGAGAAAACACCAGTCTTGAGAGAAATCGGGGGTCGGCGGAGAATACCAGCAACAGCACGTTCGAAACCGAGACCCATGTCGGGAAGACCAGAAGTCATCATGATGATCCACATGATCTGAACAGGAGCGATAGGGAAGACGGAAAGACCTGTCTTGTCCTTGAAGACGAGACCGACGAGAAGGACAACGGCTTGGGCGACGTTGGTGGCGAGCACGTGGAGGATGAACTTCTGGATGTTGTCAAAGATACGGCGACCTTCTTCGATGGCGGCGACGATAGAGGCAAAGTTGTCGTCGCTGAGAACAATATCGGAGGCATCCTTCGCGACATCGGAACCGGCTTGACCCATGGCAATACCAACATCGGCACGTCGAAGAGAGGGAGAATCGTTGACACCATCACCAGTCTGTTCAAGTTAGTACAATTCGTTATAAAGAGCGGAGGGTAAGGACATACCATAGCACAGAACTTGTCTCGGCGGTGCAGAGCTTCAATCATGCGGACCTTGGTCTGAGGAGCACATCGAGCAATAACAAGAGGGAGGAAAGGAAGTTGATCGACTTCATCATCGGTAAGACCATCGAAAGTAGTAGCAGTCATGACCATAGTAGCAGCAGTGTCTTCGGCAACGAGATCCATGCGGGTAGGCAGGATACCGACCTCAATGGCAATAGCCTTGGCGGTCTCGGGGTGGTCGCCAGTAAGCATGTGGACGGAAATACCAGCCTCGTGGCACTCTCGGACAGCGGGAGCAGACTCGGGACGGGGAGGATCATAAAGACCGACGAGGCCACGGAAGACGAGATCACACTCAACAGTGGTACGGTCAATCTCATCACCCTTCTTCATGTTGACGTTGTAGGGCTTGGAAGCGAGAGCAAGAACACGGAGACCCATTCCAGCAAAAGACTCCATGTTACGGAGGATCTCCTCACGGAACTCATCGGTGATGGGGACTTGTTCCTCGTTGTCCTCAGGGCAATATGTAGCACAGGCACCAATGACACGCTCGACAGCACCCTTTGTGAAAGCAAAGAGCTGGTCGGTTCGGTTATCCTTCATGATGACGGACATGCGCTTGACATCAGAGTCGAAAGGAAGCTCGGCAATTTCACTGTACTGGTTGGCGGCATCGTGGCTGGTGAGTTTGAGACGGTTCCAGTCGAATCGAGAGGCGAGGACCTGGATGGCAATCTCGGTAGGATCACCGCGGGCATGCCACTCGCCGTTCTTCTCGTTGACAGTAGCAAGGTTGGCGAGAGATGCGACTTCGAGGAACTTGACGAGAGAAGACTTGCTCTGGTTGAGGAGCTCGCTGATGGGAGCAATGGTACCGCATTCGTCACCACCCTGCTTAAGAGGAAGCTCATGAGGCTGGCTGCGAGACCAGCGCAAGTCACCAAGAGTAGGGTTGAATGGCTCAGTGGTGTTCTCGATGAGATAGGTTCCCTTTCCAGGAGTCCAGGCTCCACGGGCAACCATCTTACCTTGGGTGAGGGTACCAGTCTTGTCGGAGCAAATATCGGTAACAGCACCAAGAGCCTCTAGAGACTTGAGGTTACGAACAATAACGTTTCGCTCAACCATGCGCTTAGTACCAGCAGCCATAGTGATAGTCAAGACGACGACCAAACTAGCGGGAATCATGGACAGACCAGTAGCGACAGCGTAGATGATAACCTGTTGGGAGGCGTTGAAGTCGTTGGCAGCAAGGACGATAATAGCACAGATGACAGCAGTACCAAAGAGGTAAATTGCCAGTCGGGATAGCTTCTTCTGGAGAGGTGTTCCGACGTTGACACCAAGGAAACGACCAACAGCATCGGTGAGGGTGAGAGTGTAGGCTTCGAGATATCGGTGAGGCTTTGCGGAACCATCGGCCTTGCGCTTCACGGGACGGACCTTGCTGTCCTTCTTTCGGAGGGCAGCAGCGATAGCACCGATTTCAGTGCTTGTGCCGGTAGCGAAGACGATACCTTTGGCACGACCCTTTGTGACGGTGGAAGAGCTGTAGGCGACATTGATACGGTCACCAGGTCCGCAGTTGTCTTCAAAGACCTCATCCTCGTTCTTTCGAACGGGGAGAGACTCACCAGTCAACATGGCCTCATCAGTCTCAAAGTTAACAGCCTCAATCAGTCTACAATTAATTAGTAAAACCCAGTGTAAGTGTCAACCGGGTAAACGCACCGAATATCAGCAGGGATCGTATCTCCGGTCTTGATTTCCACAAGATCACCGGGAACGACCTCAACAGATGGGATAACCTTGGAATCTCCATCACGCACAACACTAGCCGTGGGAGAAGACATGGACCGCAATGAGTCCATAGTCTTCTCGGCGGAGTACTCCTGGAAGAAACCGACAGTGACATTGAGACCAATGATGAAGGCGACGACACCACCCTCAATCCATGACTTGATACCGAAAGAAACAGCCATGGCAAGAATAAGCACCTTGGCAGACGTCAGTAAGTCATCAAGATAGTGTGGCAGGGATGATGAAGTGTGTGGGTTAGGGAAAAGCGACGGGCTGCCTAATTTGGCAATATGCAGCCAGAAGGCGAAAAAGTAGTTCAGCCATCGAGATATGCTTAAACCATAAACTTTCAAGAGTGTGTGGGGGTGCCGGCTGGCTTTTTTTTTTTTTGGAGAGGGGACGTTTAGTTTGAACTCACCAGCGTCATTGCGTTAGCGACTTGGGCGATGATGATCTTGAGGGGCTGAACACCATCAGCTTCGCCGAGATCATTGTTACCAAACTTCTCATGTCGTTGTTTGGCCTCTGCCAAGGTGAGACCGCTGAGAGTATCAGTCTTGAGCTCCTCGACAACCTGGTCGAAAGTCAAGGCGTGAGCGGGACGGCTCATGGGCTCGTTGCTCTGGCCAGAGACATGGTTGTCGACGGAATCGTCCTTCTTAGCCATGGTGTAAGTCGAAGCTAGCGGTCGCCAGCTTGAGAGTCTAGGTTTCTGTATTGGTCTCGAAGGCGGTTGTGAATAAATGTATACATGAGACCCTTAAGCCTATGTCTGGGGATTCCTGTAAGATGATTTGCAGGAAGCCTTTCGTCTGGCGTCGGAGGGTGGTTGGAGATCTAAGTCAAGAGATCCTTGGGGAAGAGGAAAAGAGAAATAGAAACACCATCGTGCGGGGAGATGGGGAAGGTCTTATAGACGTCTGTCCCATCTCGACGACAGAGTAGTCAATGCTTATCTCGCCAGAGTCTTGGCTCAAGTCACTGACTGTTTGGGTTGAGAGTTGATTTCCTCCCCTTCTCCAGTAGACCCCACATCGCCAAGAGTGTTTCCAGTTTTTCCTTCTCTGCGTTACTGTTCCAAAGGCGGGGAGCCATTGGGAATGAACATTTTTTTGGTATGGGAGGCAAGTGGTCTTGGCGATGATACGAAACCTTGGTTTGTTGTTGTGGTTGAGAGAGTTTAAAAAAAAAAATACGCCCCTCAGACCGGCCTTGTCCGAGTCCACTCCGCCCCGGGGGCCTTCTCTGGGGTTGATTGGTGAGGTGAGCCACGGCGCCGTTCTGTACGGTGCTATAGAGAACTGCTCGGCGTCGGCACGTCATTTGGAGACTTTGTAGAAGCACCTGTGACGCGGCGTGGCGGGCTCGGCATCAATTGGCCTTCCTGAGTGGGCAGGCTGAGGCTTGGTATTCTTGGGAGACAAGGGTTAAAAAGAACCATAACCCATACCCAGAGTCATTGCACTTTGACTAATATTAAGTAAATCCGAATTCGAATTGGAATTGCCTTGGAAGAGGGGACCAAATAGCGGTCATGACAGAATATCGTCAGTGCTGTCTGGGGTTTTGTGTCAGAGCCTTGCTTGAAGCCTTGCTCGGTGTCACCTGGTGAGGCTCTCGTGAGGCTTTCAGGGACTTTCCAGTGCCGTCACCGAAGGTGGGTACCCTTCTGCAACCGAGTTCAGTTCACTGCATTTCAGTGCACATGGCCCCTACAGTAGAACCGACGTTAGACGAGTACTGAGAGTATACACACCCCTCCCCCTCTTTTTTTTTTCCATGATACACACCATTGATTCAACTCTGTAATGTGGTCTAGTCTGCTTCGGTGGTATTTTCTTCTCGACGAGGAAGGATCAGTTTTGGCATTTCTGGGCATACATAATTTCTGCTCGCCAAGTCGTCACGTCATTGGGTCGTGGCAATCATCACCGTCAACATGGGGCTCCGTTTTGTTGCTTTGTTCTTCTGGCCTGTTTTTATCTGCACGTTGGGTGATGTTGTTTTTGCCTCTGAAATGATTTGATGTCTACAGATATTCGCAATCTCAACTGCGACAGAAGAAATGAGGCCGGGTATGAACCGATTGTTCTTGTTCAGCTCGTATTGTTACGGCCCGGGTTTACATCCAAAACATCACGGAGGTCCGAGACTGTACAGCACCGAGTTATTAATCCACTTGTCGGTTGTTACTGGTCAATCTCGTGACTTTGGGCCGTGGAGATCTTGGAGTTCAATATCAGATCTTGAGATATGTTTGGCTAAAAGATTATCTCGTTACGCAACTTGTCCAGCTTATCCCTTTTCAGCAACTGCTTCGCAAATCTTCGCCAAGGATGAGGTGCAGGCACTGCCACCCTTGGCAAGGACTTGATGGTGTTAGTCACGGACTCTTATCTCTGCCCAGAGTCTGGAGGACGCCTTAGCTAGACTAAGTACCTTGCGCTTTCAGATAAACAGGGGTTGAAAATGCGTGGTGCTAGTGCACTAACGGTATCGCTATCATCTTGGTGGCATTTGCCACTGAGCTTATCTCTCAACTGTCAGCGCTTTATATCCCACGTGACCGGCTTCCACTGCTTCTAGAAGCCCTCCCGGCATGCGAGTACATGGTACGTAATCAGTCCTCCACCAGATCAACCAGGATCTTCTCCAACGTGACAATAAGCTTAAATCATCGGCATCTTGTTGAACACGGTCCACTAATCTTGGTACACAATCTCCTTCAGAAATCTCTGCACTATTCCTTTTAGCCTCATTCCAACAGCGCGTCGAGCGACGAATCAGATATTCTCAAGCCTGCGTGTTGCATTGTGATTACATACAATTTCTCAAAAGATGCAACTGCCAATTCTCTGCGACTCACGCGCATACATACGCTAGCCTCCCTTGTCTCCGTTCAGTTACTAATGGATCCATACAAGGAAAGCCGTAAAATAGACGGTAAAGAGACAAACCGTAGATCACTGCCTCTCGCAGCTCAAAAGAGACGCCGGACGCGGAGACGCTGACGCCTGTCTATAGTGAACTACCAAGCGGGAACGAGAGAAGCGCCGTATGCCGCAGCGAGACGGGGAATTAGGATTCGCTCGATCCACTCTAGACGACACCACAGAAACGGGGCGCTTATGCCTAGCAAGGCCATGCGCGTCTCTTACAGGCTCAGCACGCATGCGAGGCTCCCACGGGAAGGAAATAAACGGGTCACTCATCTTCTGCTATTGGCTCCGTTGCCTCCGGATCCTGTCTCGGGGCGGACACAGCGGGGCCTGAACCTCCCCACGGAGGTGCCCCGGTCTCCAAACAGAAGCCTCTCTATGGCGGGGATGTCTCTTCTTCTTCTTTTCTCCTGAGCGGGGATTAAACCGGGTGTGTCGGTCATGGTTCTATCGCAACACTTTGGTGAGACAATACGTGGGGGCTCTGAGGAATCGTAGCACCATTGAGTTCCGTTATGGGGAACATTATGCCCGGACTTGTCTATCTCCGTTCGGAGGGAAAAAGCAATTCTATGCAGGTCCCAGGACGTGCAGTTTTTAACTTGCTCACCAACCACTGAGTGGCTTAAATAGTTGCCGTCGTTGCCGTGTTGCAGGTGTTATACAGCATTGATCTATTATGGGATCATCTTGGGCAGCCATGAACGGACTTCGGCACCAAAATTGTGATGTTCGGTGTTCTTTGTCGCGGGAACGGCGGCCACAGTGACTAAAAGTCTGGGGACCCGGCGCCGGAGGTCTTTGAGCAGGAATTAGCAGGGTCCAAGACTCAGGCACGGACTTGAACATCGGTCGGGGAGTTTGGATGCCATGATACTCGGCAGATGGTACGCTCGGGCTTCGGCGATCATCTCAACAATTATCGGAGCACCATTTTGACATTGCGGCTCACCTCAGAAGTAGTAAGCCGAGCCTCTTTGAGGCGAGCCATTCAGAACGACGTATTAACTACTCCTGAGACCTTTCATACAAGATTTATTGTTATCAGCCGCATGGGAAAATGTCCCGGGTCTCAGTACCTCTTCCAAGAACTTGGCGATATGGAACTTGGCCGAAAAGCTCTCAAATCCACCGGATGATAACTCAACCCATCGTACCATAATTTGAAGGAGTTGTCTTGGCTTTTGGAGCCCTGGCATAAGTGCCAGATTTCCCCAGGCTACCACGATGGCTGCAAAACTCTGGGGTGAACCATTCAAGACATTGCAGCTTCAGCCATGCTGACGCAGCCAAGCCTTCAGGCAATTGTGAATGGATGAGGTCTAGAATTGAAGGCCTCAAGATATGCGGCGTTCGCTCTCAAGCCTCTTTTTTTTCCCTTCCATGGACGATCCTTGTGGGGGTTGCAGATAGTGTTTGACGACGAAAACTGAGCGGATACAATTGAGATATTGGTCGGGCCTTTTCGGTTGTTTATCTAACAGGTGCTGCAGGTTGTGATTTAGATCTATCTGTTACATGTAGGCGGATCTACTAGGTATACTATCTATCTTTCTCTTACGCGTATTGTGCTGAGTAACAACGTAAGAGGCAGATTTTAAACAATGGCTACAGGGTGAGCGAAGGGTTCAAGGGTTCAACCCACCATCTTGAACCTGAGATGGATGTTTTGAAGCCAAGTCAATACAAGGCGCCAAGTCAATCACCAAAAAGCTTCTCAACACGTGTCTCCGTGATACCAGATACATCAACAACCACCCACGGTTCCTCTGTGACAATATTTCGCTGCAAGACGATCAAAAGGTGCATGCTGCAGGTCGAAGAGAAAGGAAAAGGAACACGAGAACAAAAAGTAAACGGCAGCGGAAACAGACACCCCTCCAAGCGGAACGGTCAGCGGCCCCACCAGTGTCTCATTGCCAAGACCAGTGGTGTTTGGATGATGCAGGGTTATGATGGGGCGGCGGAGTGGGGAGTGGACTGGGCGGAGCCACTCGTAGAGAGGAGGGCGAGAGAGGAGGACACGTGCCCTCCGCTGAAGGACCCCGGAGCGGAGGTGTTACATCAGGATAATTTTGAAGAGGCTACCTGTTGAGGAGTCCGAGGGAGGAGGTCGGGACAACTTCAACCGGACATTTGAGTCAATTCCAAGAGGACATGTCACTCCTGCTTGATGTTGTTCATAACTCCCCGCTTCGTGCTTCTCGCCAAGTCCATCTTGGATGGAAGAAGCATTTGACAAGACCTTGGCTTTGAGACAGGTCGTAATACGACAGCCATCCACGGACCATGCGGTCGGTTATGATACAGACAAAAGCAAAAGCAAAGTAAAGCCGACAGTCCGGTTCACGCCGAAGAAGTGAGAAGCCATTCGGTCCTCGATCACAAGACATATTTACATCAAGAGGCGAAATTATTCTGAACTTTTGGGCAGAAATAGAGTGAACTTGGCGATGAGCCGACGTCACAGTCTTACAGCCCCGTAACTAAATGTCCGGAAGACACAAACAATTGAAGCAGGCAGAATCCTTCGAGCGATCAATGATGACCTCGGATCACAGAATCATCGGCCGGATAGAAGGGACATGCAAGTTTGCAACCCACGGCCTCAATTAACGCTCATTATGACAAGAAAGCCAAGAACGACAAGACATTTCTGTGGCACACCTTGTCCGTCGATACTCTGCTTGAGTCGTTGAACATTGTTGGAGGCGAAAATGCCCAGGCCGCCAAGACGACGTCCTAAACAAGAGACCAAAGGTTCAAATATTTTCGTGTTAATCCTTGCCGATTTCTCGTTCAACCTGATCGACAGCCACCATCTTTTCTCTACTCACCAATAACACTTCGTGGGAGACTAAAGAATACACGCACGCGACCATATTCAGAAAAGAGAACATTGAACAAATGCAAGAGGGGAGATAAAGAGCCCCTCCCCCGCCTGAGAGATCCCTTGGCGCTGCGAAACTCAACACAAATTAGGTTGACCAACCGTCGAGTTTATGCATCCGGGAGGCGTTCCCGGGTGCTATTACTATTACCTATCAGACATGGGTGAGTGAGCTAATCTTGACAATGAGAAACTCTGTTTGTTAGTTATCGCTGTTGAGAAGCTTGGCGTGGACTCGCTTGACTAAGTGATGCATGCATGGTAGGACGTTGTTGAGAAAGATAGGTTGATACATTAACGTCGTAATTAACATTGCTTAGAAACAGACCAAATCGCCAATCCAAACACCAAAGCACGTTTCTTCCTCCTAGATCTTAGCCATATGATGAAGACAACACATCCAATCCCCACCAGGACCCTGTCTAAAAACACTATGACACCAAGCCTCGGTCGCCTTCATCTCTCCATTCTGAAGCTTCCACGCCGTAACGCGATAATTAAGCGCCGAAGCCATGAGATCGATCTCTACAAACTCTGGCTCATCGTGAATCTTGTACGCCGTCCATGGCTCGTAGTGCTCCTCCATGTACTCGTCGAGAGAGGGCTCGGTGCGGGGTGAGTAGACCTTTTGGTCGGGTTCGCAGAGAACGGCGTCTTTGGTGATGTATTTGCGCATTACTTCTGGCTTGTCGGATGTGAGGGCGCGCCAGAGAAGGGCGGAGGCGTCGAGGGTGCCTTCTTTGTTGCGGTGCTTGATTGTTCCTTTCTTTGGTTCGCCCATGATGATAGTTTATGGTGTTTGTGAGATTATGTGATAGAAGATTCGCAGATGATGGAGATGAATATTCACAATTTGATGAAGATGATAAGAGCTGATGAGAGTGAGGAAATAGAGGAATCCCCTCTTGAATTGACGTAGATATTGTGATTTCTTGCATTTCCATCTTTCAAAAACCTGGCATCGTCGGATCCCTGCTTATCCTGACGTCAGAGCCGCGCAAACCCCATCAAAGCAGGGTATTCCAACATCCAATTGCAAGAAACTATTCAATTCAACAACAGGTTTATTCTATTTAATTTCACATGTTTTGTTCTTGTTTTTTTTTGTGTCTTCTAGAATATTGTCTCACTTCATGTCCGTCATAATAGTGAGTGGTCTTGGCGTTGAGAACAGACACCACCACGTTTCTCCGCAATTCGATATCGTGATTACGGTCTATTCTTTGATGGGAAGGTGTTCGCCTTAACGTATTTTTGTTGAACAATACTCAATGCCAAGAAGACTTATTTAAAGGTTAGATTCTCTTATGGTGGAAAAAAAGTGGATGTGACGTCAAACAAGGGATCCAAACACGAACCCTGCGATAGTAGAATAATAGTTTCTTTGATTCATCATGTCGTGAGTCGTATAACTTTCGTCAAAAACTAAATACACAAATTTCCCAACGGTTCTTTCTTGGATATGGTAGCCAAGCAACTTGTACACTAATTAGACTACCATGTCTCTTTTTTTTTTCCATCTACGCCCAATTCTGTAGAGAAAGAGAAAACAGTTTGCGTCGTGCAAGATTTGTCTATAATGACAAACACAAGAAAAAAAACATTGTTCGTCGAGAACATAATTCAGTGAAATCTCTCCTTGATGTACACCATAGCTGCGAATCCAGCGCAGCACTTTGTGCTCATCTCATGCTTGCACCAAGGACACTTCACTGTCATAGTAACATTCCCCGCAAAATCCGTTGAGCCAGCGGTCAACACACCATCGGGATTAGACATGGCTTCGTAGAGTCTACTTGGCATATCATGGTACCGCGTGCAAGCGCAGCACTCTACAAACATCTTGGCAGTTGGGTCGCCGTGGTTCTGGTGCTCTAGATTGGATTGCCGACGGAGCGTCTTGATTGTTGCTTCAGGGTCAGAGAGAGTCGATCTATGACCGTTCTGAGAGGGGCGGAGACGTCCTTTGCTTCGGGGCTTGTGTTTGAGCGGTGGATATGCGTGTGTTGGTGTTGAGGCGAAGCTTGTTTCGTCAGAGGAGGAGAGGGGTGTTCGGCGGGGTGTTGAGTTGCGGAGGTTGGCATTGGAAAAGGCTTCCATTACTCTGTTTGCTGCTTCTTGGATGGTGTCGATTTCTGGGTCTGAAGGGTTGGAGTCAAAGCGATCGATGGGTGCCATTTGAGGAGAATTTGTGTACGACCAGTAGGGACTGATGGGGCCGCCGTTTGCGGGCTTGATTGCTGCGATCATGGGAGAGTGGCCCATTTCGGATTGAGGAGGGGATGTGTGCGGTGTGCTCATTGGAGAAACAGACTGGATTGCATCTGAGTATGAAGTGTCTGATGAGCTTGTCGTAGGTCGACGACCAGTTGGTGAGCGTGTAACTCCTGGGGCAAGATGCTTCACCGGAGCGTGAACATGCTGCGTGCGGATAGGAGCATCATTGGCACCGCTTAAGCTCTTTGAAGTAGGCAAATCCGTCTTTGGTGGCACAGGCGGTCCAACAGAAGAAGCGGTACTCGTCTTTGACCAAGTACTCTCCTTACTCATCGTCGACGAAACCGAATTCTGCGCTGAATGACCTCTACTGAACGCACTCTTGGCAGCATCCTTAAGCTTCCATTTCGTGGTAACAATGGGTTCTGAATCAGCTGTTATCGGTTTCGGTCGCACACCCGGCGAAGTCTGTTCATAACGGATGCTCGGGGGATTATGTCTAAAAAGTCTCTCCTTCGAAGACTTTGACTCGACTGGAGCGCTCTTGACTTCATCAGAAGCTGGTTGGGAGTGGTTGAGTCGTGTCAGCAGAGTGAGAGACCCCCGCTTTGAGCTTCTTCGTGGTGGTGTTGGTGGGATTGAGAGACCTGATGCTGTTGATGAGCGGCGAGGTTGGGGTTGTGTTGTGGATGTTATTGGGGGTCGAGAGACGGTGATGGTATCTTGCTGGGGAGCTTTCTCAGGCTCTTTGGGCTTGGAGGCTTGCTTCATGCTCTCTTTCGAAGAGCGAGGCGTAGGGCCATTCTGTTCACCATCTTTGATGGAGCCCTCGCCTATCTCGCCATTCTGATCCTTCTTGATGTAAAGACCGCCTCTTCTATTGAGACCCTGAGCCTTGTTGTACAGGATTTCACTGTCAGGTGTATTCGCGGTGTTCTGATCACCCTCATCGTCCGTATCAGCAACAGCGCAATCATCACTGACAGAACCACGTCGAGCCCGAGCGCTCCACAGGTAGATATTGACAGAACCCCTTCGATGAGGCGACTTGGGCGATTTCATCGATTGGCCTCTCGCACCGGATGTATTTATCGAGATAGGCGGGTACGCTCTTCGTTTAGCATCTTCCTCTTTCTGCTGGGGATTGATCTTCAGTGGTGTGAAGGATCCATGACCCAGAAAGGACTTTCGCATAGCTGGATGAACTCTGCTGTCGCCCTTGGCTTGGTCCTCAAGAACCTTTTGGTGAAAATCCTCCTTCTTCTTCTCAAGCTTCTTACCGCCCAAGAAACCAGTAGCGCTAGTCTCATCGAATGAAGCGCGCTTGATCTCAAATGACTTGCGAAAGATGGATGTAAGTGAGCTGGATCGGCTACGTCTGGACTCTTCAGGATCATCGTTGTTTCTACCAATCGAGAATCCCAGTAAGCTCGACGAGCGAGATCGTCGCTTTTGTGTTTGAGGCGGTTCAGTTGTGCTGCGTCCTTGGTTTCCGAGAGATGGAGGCGGCGGAGGATGCTTGCTCAGCTTTCTACCGCGAGGCTTGGATGCATTCTTCCAAGCTTCTTCAAGAGCTTGGTTCATGGCTAGCTCTTGTTCCTTCTCCTTCGCCTTTCGCTTCTCCTCCTCTTTTCGTTGAAGCTCCTTTCGCTTCTCTTCTTTCTTCTCCTTCTTTTGGCGCTCGTATGCTTCCCAAGTGGGTGATTGACATACGGAGCGCTGCTCTTCGACGTCTGGGGGAAACATGAAGGCTACGGTCTTTTGACCTTGCTTGTCGGCTGACTCTTTGAGCTGCTCAGTTGAGGATGGTTGAGAAAGACCCTTGCCGACTGGCTTTCGGGGGATCGTGTTTGGTGATTCTGAGCGTCCAGGAGCTGAATTGTCTGAGAAGAGCGGAGGAGGGACAGCGGAGTAGTTTCGAACAGGCGGAGGTGCTTTCTTATCCTTTGGTACCAGTTCAAAACGACGAGGAGGGTGGCCTGGACTGGGTGGAACTGAGCCACTGCTATCAGTGCATGCCGGAGATGGAGGCACAGAGCCTTGATGTGTTCGCTGAAACTGCACAACCAAGTCAGCCAAACCCTCCAAAGTTTCCACTGTTTCTGTGCTTACATTGAGCTTCTTCTCCAAATCGAGCATTTGCTGCAAGCTATTTGAGCGAGAGCGCCCATGAGGCGCCTGAGCAGTCTGTAGCATGATGAAAGCCTTTCTGCTTCTTTCTACACGCTCAAGAGAACCATTGACCTAAAATTGGACGACTAGGCGGGGGAGCGCCTTGGAACATGCAAGGTCTGTGAGACCAAATATCGGGAGAAAAGCGCGTGAGTTGGGTTGGACAAGGTGGGGAGGGTGATTTCTGCAGGTAAGCGCAATAATAATAAATCTGGGAACGATTTCTCTGCTTCTTTGCCCGGGTGTTTGCGTTTGGCCGAATGCGCCCAGAGATTGCTCTGTTGCCCGCAATCGGCGGAAGAAGCTAATGTCAAAGCGGGTGATGATGTCTCGGTTGGTGTTTTATTAGCAAATTGCTTGGAATGAATTCATTCCAATTCGTCTCTCTCCTTCTTTTCCTTCACAGTAATTCGAAAAATACCACGAATGCGGGATATTCTTTTGTGAGAATTGCAACGGATGCGGTCGTGAGTCGTTGCAAAGGCGGTGGGCAAAGATGCGGGTATCTCGTGATGCGGGTGGATTGAGTCAAGACGAGACGAGACGAGACGAGCTAGAAACCCACGACTTTGTCACTGTTGCACAGGTGGAAGTTAAACAGGATGGGGTGGTTGAGAGGAAATTGCTGGGTGTAATATGGTGACACAAGAGCGGAAGCGTTATCGGTGAGGTAGAGTAATATACGGAGTGCAACGTTGGTTGGGCTCAACAACATGCATCCATTTACATGGATATGTAGAGATAAATTAGAAGGGGAGAAACAGGGATAGATATGGAAAGAGGGATAATCCAGTGTCAGAAGAAGAGTCAGTGGAAATAGTAAATTCCAGACAATTCCCCTCCCGTGTTTTTGATTGAGGTTTGTATCTGGTCTGGCCCAGCCAAGCAGTGTCAGGCAATCAAGCTTAGAATCAAACAAGATGCCGATATCCCAGCTGCAATCTTTTTCTGGGCTTACAGTAGTTTTGACTAGCTGCAGATGGCCAGTCCCAAACCAGCTGAGTAGCGGGACGGGGTCTGGGCCAAGGATCATGATATCTTGACCTAGCGAAATGGATCAGGCCTGTTTGTGCGTGATGTGATTGTCATTGCGGGATGGCGGCATCGATTTCTGGAGATAGCTTGGTCTATTGAGAGCCTGACTGGGGTAGAATCACTGCAAGACCACCAACAGTGTACCATTGTCAATTGTTACTGGTCATTCTGATTGAACAATTTGTCGATATCACCATCATAACCATTGATGCTTCCCAATTGTTCCCCTCACTTCCTCTGTCGCTTCAGCTAGACTTGAACCCTCAGCTGCAAGAAGCTCGTAAGAATCAAGCAGTGGGTTTGATCAAAGCCAGAATACGAACTGACGAGGTGGGCACCAAAGACGTGCGTGGCTGAAGTGTCATGGCCAGAATCGCGGGGCCATTGGTTCGGCACCTGCGGGAGTGATCCACGATGGCCTTACAGCGCGTCCTTTTTTAGACTGGCAGGGTATTAAAAATAGCACCCCAAACTTTCAAATGGAACCATCCCGCAGTATAAGGTCTCTCTACACGAATAGAAACACGGTTGACTTTCCCGAAAAGATCTGAGTATCAATGTCTCAGTATGGAAGGATACGAACTCTTGAGTTGAGGCGATTGACATTCTGGGGTTTAGCCCGTCTGCATGGAAGCTCGTTTAGGTCTTTACTTTTTGCTTTTCGGGTAGAAGCATGCGGTTGGAGCTAAGGAGGTCTGTGGCCGGTAATATGAACCGCTTATGCGCGATGAAGGCTGGATGATAATGATAAAAACTCAAAAATGCAGTGTGTTGTAGCACAACGTGGTAGGCCTGTTTTTTTTTTTTAACTTAGTTCCCCTGATCCTTCAGTTGCATCCCATTCCCAGCCTTTTTGCCAATCGAATGGTAGTGGGAAGAAAGGCTCATGACATGATCCAACCACCCCGCCAAAGATAGCTGAAGTTTCTTGCAGGGCTAACTAACAGTCTCTTAGCTGCGCAATGATGTGGTTTACCAACCACTGTCTTGTTTCTCATCGACTAGGTACTCTGTAGAGTTTATGTGTAATTGATCTGAACGGTTGGGCCCGTGCATCTGGGGCTTGATGTTAGACGGTGCACCGGATATAGCCAGCCCAATGATGACTTGACCTGATACGATCGAGGCAACGTTGGATAGCCCAGAAACTGTATTCCAAGTCCCGTAGCTTCCGCTCCTCCAGAACTCTTTGTCAAATAAGAGTATTAAGTTCATTTAATCCTACCTGGCGTCTCATTGAGATTGAGTCAATTCCCAAGCTGATACAGAGTACCATCTCTTAGATTAACCGCCGAAAGGGTCTCAAGATAAATACGATCTATCTAAAACATTGACAAGGTCTCGGTTCTTTTCTGGAAACAATTCCGTCAGGTTCAGGTCTCAGTGGCCATGGCCTCATGTTCCTCTCGTATTCTCGCATCACTTAAACCCCATGCCCGCGGCTGGACCCTGCAAGAATCTGGGGCTCTGTGTAAATATAGCAAAACATCCACTCTTGTGCTTTTGCCCACGGCCAACGCGATGCAAGGCATTGTGCAAAGGCCATGATTGAAGCGCTCAAATTTAGACATGCAAGTCAACCATATCCTTGATTGAGCTGTTTTGATTGAAACGTAAATAGGTGCCCGCAGTAATTGAAGACAGGATATGGTGGGGTTCGTGATCTGGTGGAGCGACTTTGACGTGAAACTTACCCTATGGCGAAATGAATAGACGAGAATGTTCAATTCTTACACCACTTCTGATCCGAGGGAACGCTTCAGACACTGGAGTTTGAATCTGCCTTTTTCTTCGTTTGGTTTGCATGTGCTTTGGACGTCAAACCCGTAGGTAAATAGAGAGCATCTCCATCTATCCAATACAACATGACTACAATGAGCGTACAACTTAGCTTAGAATAGGCTTCACATCCAAAGAGATCTGTTCGTTGCCCGCGATTAGAGCTTTGTATGTATTGCACCAAAAGACTCTCTGGTAGCTATTTCAATATTCAATAGAGGCTGTATAAATACTGTAGCCAAGAAGCAGGTGTAAGCCCTTATTCAGCCCAGATGTTGATTGACCAGCATCGTGGCCACTAACACGAAGCCGAGCCACACAACATCTTGTACCTGCGTGCCCGAGGAGAACGATGTAACCGTCACACATCTCCGTGAATGCTGTGTAAACAATTGAAACAGTAGCTTCAATAGCGGACTGGGAGGCTTTATATTGTACGAGACTCAGCACATTCACAATATTCCGTCAAAGTGTGGTCTAAGTGAGCATCTCCATTCGTCAATGATGTTATTTATCATGGCTTCGAACTTGACAGAGGAACACCCAAACTACAAAATAATACCGAAATGATTATTATGATCATATCAGACCCTTCAAGAAGCAGCCATATTGTTCCGGGACTCTTTTACACGGCGATTGCAATGCTTGGCTCACAAGCCCACGATTCCCTCCAAGTGCATTACATAAGCATCCTCTTCCGCCACTCGGACCCAGTTCTTCCGAGAGGGCATCTTATCCCCGGTCACGTGAGGGCAACTCCCACAGTTTCACTTGCCCAAATTCCCCAAAAATCTTACCGCGCTTTCAGCCAGCCGTTCGACTCTACCATCCACATCACCACCAAGTACATCATTCATCATGGGTAAAGTTCACGGATCTCTTGCCCGTGCCGGTACGTTGCGCCCGCCTTCACCTCATCGCCAGTTTCATCGTCGCTAACTATCTCCCAGGCAAGGTCAAGTCTCAGACTCCCAAGGTACGACGACGCTCCGACTCAAAACCATCGAAATTCCGACGAACACGATCACTAACCATCTCGATTCAAACAGGTTGAGAAGCAGGAGAAGACCAAGACCCCCAAGGGCCGTGCTCTCAAGCGCCTTAAGTACACCCGACGATTCGTCAACGTTACCCTCACTGGTGGCAAGAGAAAGGTGAGCAGACTCGAATATGATAGAGACGGATGATATAGGCGCTGACGAGATGGACACAGATGAACCCCAACCCCGGCTCGTAAACGACTTGTTAAATCGACAGGAATTGCGGTAACGGGAAGGTTGGCTTGCGGACACGGTTCAACACAACAATGGTTGGCTTCACTCAGTAATGGGATGATGGATTGGGTTAGGGTCGCATGATAGGCTGAGCCCCCTTACGAAAAGAAAATGAAAAGGAGATGGCGAAGAAGCACTACGACTCTACTCGGCGTCCGGTGTCAGTTGTCACAATACAACAAACATTTGTTCGCGCCAGGCATTTCCATTGAAACTGTGAATGTTGGCGTATTCTGGTGAATGGCGACGAGGCTGCTCAGGAGTGGCCGGGCATATCGTAGATACTGCAAATTCCTGGAGGTTTTCGGCGAGTGACTCACGCTGATGGATGACATTCTCGACTTTTGCTTGCCTGAGGATCCATGGCAAGTCAAATCTGACTGATCTAGCGCCACGATCCCGCGTAGAATGAAGAAACAAGCTCAAATGCTCCATTATCTATATCCAAAAACTGGAGAGAACTTGAGACCAATACTTCCAATAGATTAATTGATGATTCGAACATGCTTTCAGTCTGATGGTTCCCGTCACGTGATATCAATTCCACCTTGAACTCTGCACTCTGGCAGGAAGTCTACGTTACTCAAACAATCAACACCGCACTACGCCATCCATACCGAATATTTCTCACTTAAACCACAATCCCTCACAATGACCGACGTGGAAATGGACGTTGACGTCGAGGCGAGCTCCCCCCCTCCCCCCGCGCGAAACGAATCCGACATGCAAACACACACCAAAGCCACAGCCGTCCGATCCATCGAAGGCTGGATCATCGTTGTAACAAACGTCCACGAAGAAGCAGACGAAGAAGCCCTACAAGATCTCTTTGGAGAGTATGGAGAGATTAAGAACATGCACCTGAACCTCGACCGAAGAAGCGGTTACGTAAAGGTAAGCGCAGCTGAACACGAAGCAGAGAAGAACGAGACGCTAATGTTTTGGGGTTTTAGGGATACGCGCTTATTGAGTACACGACACTGGAGGAGGCTCGTGCTGCTATTGATGGTGCGCATAACCAGAAGCTGCTTGATCAGACGATCTCGGTGGACTTTGCTTTCGTGCGACCTCCACCTGGAAAGCCGGGGCGTGGACGTGGTGCTGGTGGAAGGAACAGAGGTCGAAGCAGGAGTCGAAGCCCCGAGGGCAAGGCTCGTGAGGAGCGCGATTGAGCGGGAAGTCATGGTCGAGTCGAAGAACATCACGGGATGAATAAAAGCAGTGGATGAGAAGACGCTTGGGTACACATGCGTGACCGCCGACGTGCATGGCCGTGAGGGTTGAGAGCACGTTGGCAGTGTAATTTTGATACATGAGGTATGTCCAGCTTCACGTCAGTGTATGGGGTCTTGGGTTAACACGTATACAAGAACAGAATGAGAATAACACTGGGACACGACCCTTGACCTTGGGCATTTTCTGAGGGATCAAATCGGGTCTGAAAAAAACGAAACCAGCAATTCATGAACCTATGCTCAATGTGACATGCCAGCCTAACATTTACAATGGTTACCGTGATTTGGTAGGGCTTGTCTGGACAAACTCACTGATACGGGCTTAGGAACAGTTCACGCGCACGACAGAAGCTTCACAAATCGCGCCAAATCTTCTTAGAAATCTGCACACGGTATCTCGATGCGCCTAAATGACGAATATCTGATACTATCTTTGCTCTCTTGGATTCAAATCCCGGCGATGTGCACTCCTACGTTATCCCTTCAGAACACCCAAGTAAACGATTCCTTCACATGGAACCTCGTCGATTGTCTAGACGATTAGCGAAAATTCCTATTCATGTCGAAGAAACTTACCTGATATCCGTACTCGACGCTCCAATTAACACTTTGAAAGCGCCCTCCTCGGCAATCCATCCAGGAACCGTTTCATCATAATACCCAACAGCATATTTATCCAACTTGATGGTAATGTGTCTCGTCTCATCAGCTTCAAGGAACACCTTCTCAAACGCCACGAGCTCCTTTTCTGGTCTCGGCAACCGACTCTTTTCATCGTGGACGTAGAGCTGGACGATTTCGGCACCGGCGCGGGATCCGATGTTGGAAATCGCTAGGGTGATGTTGATTTCGCCATCGGGCGCAAGTGTGCGTGTTGAGATTTCGGGACGGCCGTACTCGAATGTTGTGTAGGAGAGACCGTGGCCGAAGGGGAAGAGAGGCTCGATCTTGGCGTGGTCGTAGTGTCGGTATCCGATGTAGAGACCTTCGCCGTACAGCACTTTGTGGTTCTCACCGGGCCATGTGTGCCATGCTGGGGTGTGCTCGATGCGCTTGGGGAATGTGCTCTGTTTGGTGTCAGCTAAGAATTCCGTTGGAGCTGCGAAGTTCACTTACCGGGAGCTTGCCACTTGGGTTCTCAATGCCGAACAGGACATCAGCCAAGGCATTACCCGCTTCTTGTCCTTGATACCAGCCCTGAAGAATCACCGGTACTCGATCCACCCATGGCATATGCACCGGGCTGCCAGATTGGTTGACGACAACGGTCTTCGGATTGGCTTTGACCACAGCTTCGATAAGTCTGTCCTGGTTCCCATCGGCAGGAAGATTCATCGTCTGACGATCATACCCCTCAGACTCCCACTCAGCATCAACTCCGACAATAACAACAGCAACATCTGCATCTCGAGCCGTCTGGACCGCCTGCTGGATATAATCCACCTGATCTTGCTCCTTATATCCGATGCGACAACCACCGTACTTGTGCGTAATGCCAAATTGCTTCTGCTTCGAAATGGGACGTAGCTCATTGGTCATTTCCACACGAAGCTCTACAGCTTTATCGGCTTCCATGTCAACATCGACAAGGTAGTCAATTGAGCCGTCAAACATCGCCTCGCCTTCTTCGGTCCAGTCCCACAGATCGAGAACCAACTTATCATTGATGAAGAGTTTTCCGGGTCCAACGCTCATGAAGCTGATGGTGTGTTTGCCTGTTGTTCTGGGCATGAGATATGTCGTGGCCACGGCGGACCATTCGGGGCCGACTTCGTTCAAAGGTGCTGAGTCCCAAAGAAAGAGATCTGTGTTTGTCCGGCGCTGCTTCACTACTGGATTGCCCTCGAACTTGTCCCCTGCGTACCAGTCGATGTGAACACCAGGCTTGCCCGACTTTTCAGTGCAGTACTCGGATGCGACGGGAAGCCACTTGTGGATATGGCAACCCTGAGCAAACGAGACTTTCTGCTTGGATACCTTGCGTATGCTGTCAAGCGGGATGGTGTTGTAGTACGGGTTCAAACTTGCGCTTCCTCCACCACCTGCGATGTGTCGATTGGCGTTTGGTCCGATGACAGCGACTTTGGTTGACTTGGGACAAAGCGGGAGGATGCCGCCGTCATTCTTCAAGAGAGTGAGACCTTCATGACCGGCTGTTTGGATAAGTTCCCTCGTCTCCTCACGGTCATCTTCGCGCTCAGGTGCCTCTGGCGACATGTCACCTCCCTTGAGTCGTTCTACCAACGTGAGTACGTTCTCTGCTGCTTGGTCAATGTCCTCGATTGAAATGCGACCCTCGTTGACTGCAGTGACGAGCTTATCCAGACGCCATTTAGAAGAGTAGGGGAATTCGATATCACAGCCGGCTTCTACGGATTCGATTGATGAGTTGATCCCTCCCCAGTCGGAAACCACGGTTCTGAAATAAGTTAGAGCTATGTTGTTATTTTGAGGATAATTCGATTTACCCGTCGTATTTCCATTCTCCACGGAGGATGTCTTTCAGCGTATGCTTGTTCATATCAGCGTGGACGCCATTGATGAGATTGTACGAAGACATGACAGCCCAGGGGTTAGCCTCTCGAATAGCAATCTCAAATGGCTTCAGATATATTTCACGAAGCGGACGCTCAGTGACGAGTGTATCTATCGTCAACCTGTTGGTCTCTTGCTCGTTCCCGACAAAATCTGCCTCCTCGTTAGTACATGTCCACAACTTGACCATTTCGCCTGTGGTGTTTACGCTTGATAGTTGCCGCAACGCCTCTGTCTTGAAGACCCTTGATATACTGCGCTGCCAATTTTCCAGTGAGAAGAGGGTCTTCAGAGAATGACTCAAAATTACGACCACCCAGAGGATGACGGTGCATGCAGACTGTTGGAGCAAGAAGCATTTCTGCTGACCGAGCTCGGACTTCATTTGCTAGATGCTGTCCAACTTGGTAGAGAAGATCTTTGTTCCATGTCGCTGCAAGAGAAATGCCACAAGGGAACAGTGCAGCCTATACGTTCAGTTATGATTTAAGACTGAGGGAGTCTACTACTGACCTTTGTACCGCCGACAAAGATACCACCGCGTGCGCCATTGGGACCATCAGTTGTCTTGATCGAAGGGATGCCCTTGTCAGGAATAGCTTTTGTTCTCCAAAAGTCTGCAGCTGTGAGGAGTGAGACCTAGAATGGTTAGTGCCTGTTTGCTCAGAGCATCAACAACTCGTACCTTTTCCACAAGCGTCAGCCTTGTCAGCTTCTCTCTTGCTGCAGAGCGAGTATCTCTCAGATGCTGAATCTTTTGCTGGGGACTACATAGAGGAGAGTACTCCGTATCTGGAGTAGAAGGAGTGTTTGAGTCGTTCATTGTGCTACCAGATGTCAAAATCGTCAAGGATGTGGTTGTCTTGCTACGGCGTGTTTCACGTCTGATATATCAAGTGAACAAAGTCAGCACAGGCAACTCGAACTGAGGTACGAAAAGAAGAGTTTGTATCAACGAAACCCCAAGTGATAACAGCCTCCCTTATACCATCCGCAACAACGTACGCGAGCGGCACATAGGGTCATCTGCAGCTAAGTAACATGAGGCGGGCAGGATAAGCAACAAGCACTCGAAAGAGGGCGCCTTGAGCTCGCGATCGCAGGGAACAAGGATTCAATGCGCATGTCGAGATAGGCATCTCTCATCTAATAAGCAGTAGAGTCGAAGCCCCGCAGCGGGTGACTCTGTATTTAGACGGTCCGGCTGAACAAGCCGGTCAAGCCCAATAGGGAACTTTGTTTCAGAGACGAGGACGCCGGTATATACGGACCGTGAGAGCGGAAGACGACACCGGTGCTTCCGGAGAAGAAGAAGAAGAAGAGATAAGAACACGTGGTGTTATATATATTAGATGTGAAAGGTTATGTTGAGTTCATATGTTTTATGCAAAGCGATATGATGTTGTGAATCGTCTTATTTTTATAACCTCAGCTGAGATGGCATTTGCTCCCTTAGGATTTCTCATGTAGGATCATGGCTAAGGAGAACCCGACAGCCTGGGACATGGACATTCATGACGAATCGGGAAATTCGGGTCAACGGCCCGTTATTCCCACCGTCGGTCGGAGCGCACCGCCGGGGAACTCGGAAAGCCATTTTAAGAATTGCACTTTCTTTATGAAGCGAGGCAAGGATATTGAAGGAATAATACTGAGGTGATAGAAGCCAAGGGTGCATTTCGTTGCAGTTGCCATATGTGGAAATTCGGCACTTGGGGAGGATATCGGGCCTTGGCTTAAAGAGGATGATGATGGATTTCCGGGTTCTGAATTGGGGTGTTTTTGGTACGAGAGCCGCAAAGTGCCGATGCAAGGAGATCATTGAGATTTAGAAGATAGAGTTACGAGTTTGTTTGTTGACGTTGTATTCACTGGAATGCTTGAGTAACAACGGTGAAATTACGCACTGACTATACCCTCAACGACAACATCAACTACATTTCAATTGAGATTCTAGTATTAATTATATGTTTCACTATAATGATTACGTCCAAATTTAGTAATGTTTCAGATATTTCGGCTCATCTAATGGATCCCCATACTCCGTGGTCTCCGGCTAAGAGGGGCCGGCTCGGCGCTCGAGGCTATCGGAAGCATCCGCTTCTACGCGCCGACATCCGCATGCGTATGGTCAAACAATGAACTCGCAAACTAAACTATTCACAACATGAAAGACTCTCCAACCTCATATTCAAAGGTAGTGACTCTCTATATCCGCGCATATCACAGCATGCTTCGCTCAAGGACAAACTCAGAATACTCCCTGCAAGACCTGTCAAATCGACAACCTTTCCAGACATCTAATCGCCCTTCTCAGACATCGGATGGAAACAATACAGATTCTAGTCCCCGAAACAGCAACACCTCCGCGCGTGGAGATGCTCCCGCTGCGCCGCACAAGAACAAGACAAGGCTGGGGAGGTTCTGGCAGGAATATGTGAGCTGTGAGGTTGACTTTTCGGAGTCGAGAGATCATCTAGGTATGTGCACCGAGAGAAGTGAGACAAGATTGGAGGAAGATCTTTGACGGGCATGGGAAAAGGGGTCTCGTGATGTGGGTTTCAAAAGATGGGAATGCATAAAAGGTGTGGTTGGCCGTGGGGTTGTGTTGCTGATATGCACAGAGAGAGAGAGAGAGAGGGATGGCATATGGCTCAGGGTGGCATTACTGACGTGGGGTTATAGCAAACGAACGCACGTTTCTGGGTTATCTTCGTACTTCAGTTGCCATGTCTATGGTTGGAACGTTGGTTGCTCAACTGTTTTCACTACAGCATGAGGGTCAGCATCAGTCTTTTGGATACTTTGTCACTGGGAAACCTCTGGCTATGGCTTGCTATTCTTTCTCGATTGGGACGATTATTCTCGGTGCTGTTCGGACATGGAGACATCAGCGGACGATGATGAGTGGGAAGGCATTGGTTGGAGGGTTTGAGCTTCACCTTTTGGGAGTGTGCAGCATGTTGGTATGTGTCTTTGGAAGACTGCATTGTGTGATACGTGACTAACCTGTTTAGCTTTTGCTGGCCTTCTTTTCGTTTCTACTTGCCATTGATGTTATTAAGGACTCGGAGCCCAAGCCAACTTCAGCTCCTTGATTGGCGACACCTTTGTATGCATCGACAAGTAAAGGTACAAGGAGAGCCCAAGCAAATACTCCATTCATTAAAAAAAAGAAAAAGAAAAAATACCACCCTAAGATTCTAGCTACACGCAAACAAGCAAACAACAGGCAAGTGCTTCCCATCTCGCTATCACACGCTCTCACTCTTGTCTCTCCTCCTTCTTTGCGTTCTATTTCTGATCTTCTTGCAAACGCGGGACTTGTCCTTGCGTCTACATAATGTCAGGCCTTGTACTAATCAAGAGTACAAGGTACATACCTGTATTGTTTAGCAGCAGTGCGACATTCTCTGGCTGTTTGCGAATCGGGGAGAAGAAGGTCAGACACAGATGACTTTGAGTCAACCAATATCTTGTCGTCTACCACTATAAAGTCTGGGTCTGTGGTAGCTGGCTGAGCGACTGCCATCTTGGGTCCAAGCGATGGCTGCAGGACAGGAGTGTTTGGGACCTTTGGACCAAGTGCTTGTGGAGTATCGACAACCTCCCAGCTTGAAGTCTCTGGTGAATGAGATGTATTCTCGGGCTCAGAGGTTTGTCTGCCTGGAGCCAGGATCGCGCCGAGTCTTATCAATCGAGCCTCAAGGCTTTCACCGCATCGGAGATAGACATCCATTGGTGCCACGACCGAAGGCGAAGAGGCAAGACTGGGTGCAGGAAGGGAACATCTAGGTTCAAGGTTGTCATGATGCTGGTCTTTGATCTGTTGACTCTCGAGGGGAGCGAGGGTATTCCTAGACGGCTCAGGATTGTCCCTGCTCATGACAATTAGTCTCGGATGAACAAACAAGGCTGGCGACAAGACATACCGCTTGTAAGCACTCTCCTCAAGAGAAATACTGCTATCTCGTCTCGCAACATTGTTGACTTTTTCAGTCGAAGCACAAGAGCCACCAACACCAGACAAGAGATCCATGGCGACTGCAGTGAGGTAGTAAGACCGTTTCTAACAAACCATACATCCGAGTGGCACCGGCTTTCTAGTTATAGGGCTTCCAATAACAGCCAAGCAAAAGGCTCCTCTTGTTACCGACAGAGAGGAACCAGACCCGAGCATCTGGACTCGAGGCAGCCACATTAACAGTACAGACCCAGCAGAACGGGACCCGTCCATGCACCGGACCCGGAATCACATCCGCGACCCGGGAAGATGTGACAGCCGAGCTAAGAAGCGAACCCGCGAGGTTGGTTCTTCGCAGGGGAGGGGGGAGTGTGGAGGCTTGAAACCCCAAACTCCAATTCTTTTTTCACATCTGATCTTACAAACTCATACAATTTGGACAATTAGGTATTTAAATCCGCGTTCTTTTTAGGCGGTGAGACGGAGGAATTGACCTTGTTAAGAAACTTGTAAGAAGAAAAAAACCGGTCTGCATCGCGAGAGGTGAGAGAAAGAAATTGGGGGCCGCAGTTTATGGTTCATGTATCACCTTCCTCGTACAGCCTACAGAACCGACCTGTTGGTAAAAGGGGCATGCTCCCGCCAGCCTGGTAAGGCACAAACCACACCACCATTCCAGTTGTGATGGTCATCATTGGTTGATGAGTTGTTTTTTTTTGGGGGGGTGGTAACCAACACTTCAACACCGCTGTTTCAGCATGACATGTGGGAGAGTAATTGTGTGGTCAATGTGCAAAAGGACCTTGAAATAACAAATTCGGCTTTTGCTTTTCCCGATGTTAAGAGTCAGGGAGTGATGTGATGGGGGGTATTTCTGATTCATGTTGGCATTGCAGTGAGATGTGATTGACGTGCAGGTGGATGAACTCTTGGCTTACACACGACTTGAACAGACACAAAGAAGTATTACTATACATGACTGGCAAGCAAGAGTTTTCAGTCTTACTGACAGTAAACTTGTTCAATTGAAGTGAGCCTATCCGGTCAATTGCCCTTTCAACTCATTTCCCAATGATGATCTCTCTCTCGTCTTGCAAAATTACCACTCACAATCTTGTCCCTTGCACCACCCTTGCTCCTAAGTTGGGGGGCCTCAAAGTCAAAATCCCCAGCCCCTGACAGCTGAAAGGGCTTCCAATGAGCACATAACACACCAAGCCTCTCAAATGTTTATTTCCTGCGCCGCAACCTAGGACCTCCAACCTCGATCTTTACAGTACGTCTCCATATCTTCATAAGCGTCAATGGCCTCTCTGATACGGTCGATCATCGGTGTAAAGTTTGCCGTTGGTAATGGAGCAGCTTCTAGTCCATCGCATGTCTTGCTATAAGAATCCCGATACATCTGTCAAGGGGTCGCGAGTTAAGCAGGGATGAGTTTTAGGAGTTGGGAAAGAAACGTACGTGCAATGCAGAGGTGATCAACTTCAAGTTTTTAGAAACAGCTTGGTTTTCGGGTGGTGTTAATTTGCGTGCACAAGCAAAGGCTGGCCAAAGTAGGACATCCATTGTTCTGATGACTCCTTCAGCAGTCTACACCACGTCAATATCCATCTCGCGCAAAGTAAACGATATACTAACCGTAGGAAAATAATCTACTAGAGCATAACACATATTCCGATTCTGAATCAATCAGCAATAAAATTCCTTTCAAGGAGAAAGAAACCTTACTATTTTCCGCACAGGGTTGGGCCATATCTTAACTGCTGCTTCGCCCACAGCTTCTTGTGCATCTCTCAGTATAGGATTGAGCTGATCACCAGATTCAGCATCGATTTGTACAGTTGCAGTGGTGACGTTTTTGAAAGCTTCGTCGATAATTTTTAGATCTCCGATCCATTTTTCCGTGATGCGCAATTCCTTCTTGCCTATATTGTTTTCCTTGATTACGAGGTTCTTGTGTTTGCGACAGGCGACGGCTGTAACGGCCTGAAGGATGAAGAGAATATCAGTGAGCTTCATTTTTGGAGGAGATTGATCGTGTGGTGGTGAGAGGGTTTTATGATGGTGACTGAAGGCGTATCTTGCATCTGGGAGGATGGGAATAGGAGATTGACCTCATCTTTATAGCTGGCAAAATTGGCTTCTGAGATGGTGATGGAATCCGGTCATCTGCAAAGTGGTCAAACTATGCAACGGTATATACGTCGTGTCTTTGGATAATCAACCGCCACTGAGGAGTCCTTCAACTCTGAAACGGCTTTGAAGTTCCTGGTCACATTGACGCAACATGCACACAACATTCACTCAAACCCCCTCAGCATCTGCAAGTGTATAACAATCTGTTCGTTATTGCAGCTAATATCCCATCAACGCCAACCCATACCTATTGCCTAAACAACAGCACAAACGCCAAATAATGCCAATATGTCCAATCTGTTTGATATATACCAAAAAAACAACCGCTCACATAAAACATATAACAATACCAATATCTCATAGCTCATCCCGATCCACATCAAGGTTAGGTAGCTGGACCTTCCACCATCGCTGACCAACAGGAAGACCAACCCAAACTCTATAAAGGCGCTGAAGCTCAGAAGTAAAAACGTGCCACCTGCTACTGTCAGTCATGTTTAAGTTAAAAAGAGGGGTAAAAGACTTACAGTGCGCTGGGTGTGCGCATCCATCCCTTGATAATGATCTTGATCGCAGCCTTGAATTGGGCGAGTTCGAATGCAATGTGGCTCATTATGGTATCGTCCTTGGGACCCCTCTGTCGCAGCTCGATAAACTCCCTAACAGCGTCATCCATTTGGGGGTTCTCCTCAGCCTCATTCTCAAACTTCTTGTTGAGCGAAGCCTTTTTGTTAAGTTCGTGAACACCCTCCTGCTCCTTCTCCGAGAGGAGTTTCTCCTCCATCATCTGGCGGAACCGTCCAATGTTATGGAGAGAACTGCTGATACGAGCATAGGTGTTGAAGAGAGCGACAAGCTCAGTTCGCTTGAGGTGAGGAACGTCGTCGTCGTTGTTGTTATCAAGCTCGAAAAGAATCTTGAGAGCGGTACCGTAACCAGCAGTTTGGAGCTTGCCCCAGAGGCGACACTTGTCACATCCGACGCAGTCCATAAGACGGCTAACGTTGCGGAAACGGTTGCGGAAGTCCTCCTTCAGAGAGGGGCCTTCACCGTTGACAAACATTAGGCTCTCGTCGAAGATTTGAGGAACACTGGCAGCTTTCTCGGTGACCTCCAGAACCTTGGCTCGGGTGGCGGCGTCCTCGGAAGCATCTCCCATGCAGAACTTGTAGTCTTTCTTCTGGAGATAAGGACCAACCTTGGCGATAGCGCGTGTCATGAGTGCATAGTTGAAGTAGACGTTTCCAATACGGTCGGGGAATTTATGCAGACGATGTTCGTAGCAGGACAGGTTGGGGCTCCACTCGCCAGTAGTCTGGTTAAGAAAGTCCCAGCAGAGATGAGTGCTGATGCTGGCGTGCATACCGGACATGACACGGTAAAACACACGCTTCTCAAGACACTCATCATCAACCTCAAAACCAGTGTTTGCGACAAATGGAGTGTTGGGGTTCTCCTGCCGACGCTCCTCAAGCTGAGCCTGACGACCCGCTGCATCAAGAATCTGCTTGAAGTCCTGGGCGGCAGGGCCACGGCTCCATCCAGACTGACCGAGATCAGCAGACTTGGGGAACGAGCTCTTTTGGAAACAGTTCTCTCTGTAAATAGCATCCCACACCTGCTTGGCCCCATCGCCCGCATATCCAGTGAATCGTTCCGGGTTTCGAACCAAGCTCACATAATCGCCCTTTGAGCTCGCGCTCTCGTCCTCAGGAACACAGTAATCCCGCTCGTCGCATTCATCATCGTACTCGAAAACACAGCTCTCGCCCACATTCTCACCAAGACTGCCTCCAAGAGGTCGCTGAGGATGCTGGCGCTGCGCCTTCTTTCCAGGATGCTTGGCGCGAGGACCCTCAAGTTTACCAAGCTCATGTGCGCGCCAGATCTCGGGGATATCCTTCTCGTTGTCTAGCGTCTCAACCGCGCATCCAATGTTTCCGCACATGCCATTTTCGTCGTTCCAGAAGGGACATTTCTTGTGAAAGAGGTTCATTCGGTAGTGAGAGAAGAAGTCGGTATTGTGGGTGAGATCGTCGATGGCGGGTTTGGTCTGGGCGTTAAGTTTGTCGAGAGTCGCATACGAAGCGCAGGCATCGCCAACGATTGACTTGGGCGAGATCTAGCAACGTGTGTTAGCAGGCGTTTTGCGCAGTGGCGTGGGTGGCGAGTAACGTACATGGCATTCATCGTTGGAGCTCTCGCAAGAACCAGGTGCAGCCCAGAGGGCAAACACAGAAAGATAGAATAGTCTGCTAGCAGACTTCATTGTCGCTGAATGTCTGGCAAGCTCAAGCGACGAGCCGGAGCGTAGTCGGAGTGTTCAGATCGTGTGTAACGAGAGATGAGTATGACAAAAGACTTGATGTTACAATCGCCAGCGAGTGAAGGGCGACTGATAAAAGAAAATTAGAAAGATAAAAAAAGAAGAAGAAAGAAAATGTCCCGTCTTCAAAGCCGTTTTGTTGTAAAGAAGAAGCGACGTATGAAACTACGGTACTAAAGTAAGCGCAAGTAAAGTGGGTTGACGGCTCCGGCGGGCAGCGATGGATACTTTTCCCAAAGAGGAAAAGTGCGATTGAGTCGAACGGTACTTTTAATTCAATGCAACAAGCGACGTTGCAGGAAGATAAACTCAAACAAAGAATGAGCATGAATTCATGGGCTGAGTGAGAACTATCGTATTAAAGTACTGGAGAGGCAGGGAGTTATAAATAACTTGATCGTGTGAGAATGGCAAGCCACATGTGGGAATATTGAAAGATGCCACGCTGGCTGTTGATGTATAACACTACTTACTGTACAGATGCAGAAATGCTCCGACTTCCGCGAGGCGAAGTAGAATTGATCTAGAATTCTACCGAATTTACTCTAGGTTTTAACAGAAATCAAAGACTATAGAATCAGAGAATTCAACAGAGACGATGTATTTACTACTAATTAGCTAGAAAAGATTCGTATCATGAATTGAAACATTATAAAAACGAGCAAAGAGATAGAACTTTAGCTGTACGTCATTTCACATAATTGCCAATTGTATGTATGCATAATCCTCTAGTGTAACCGTGTAAGTGAAATCTGTCCAAAACAACCAATTACCAAGCAATGTCCGCATCTGAGCTGATTTGAAAGCATCCTAACGGATTTAGGACATCTTCGGACCCAACATCAGACGATCTGCCGGGTCATGGCTTGACTTGGTCCCTACCGTTACCTACTAGGCTGTGAAGTACGAGCCATTCTCGCATATGCCTACGTATTCTTGGAGCATCATATTTCGGAGGATATTTACGGATAGCATAATTCGATACACTGACTGAGTCTCAACATTTTCATCCAACCAAGACCCTCGTATGACATCCTCCCTTATTCCCACCAACTCGCTGTTTCATAATTGTGGCGCATTCATATCCATGGCTTTGGAATCAGCCACTTTTTTTTTATTCACGGCTCAGGCCATCCCCACAAACATTCATGTGTACTGTAAATCGATCATTTTGTTTATCTATTATTATACGATGCTGTATCATCTCCATGTAATTCTACACCCAACCTCCATCACAAAGCCCATTTCTGTCCCATCATGCGCTTGTAGAAGAAGGGTATCACTGAGCAAATCCCCCCCTCCCCCCAAATCAGAGACATTCAACAAAATAAAACACGTTAGAAACAGACCAGCAAACAACTTGTCGAATGTGCCCAACCAAACCAAACACCGAGCGCGACGCGTTTCCCGGATCGTTCCAGATCCAACTCAACTCCGTATTATAACGTTCTCCATGTCTTGGTTAGGGTATGGCGGATCCAAATCTCGATTCCCATCATCCCATGACCCATCCCACTCTGTCATGATCGCCCTACCGCTCGGACAACGACTCAGTGTCCCTGCGTCATACACAGACATCGACCCAGGAAACTGGTAAACTTGCCTCCCTTTGCATCTCGACAGGGAATCGCGCGTATCATAGCAATGGTACAAGGCCAAGACCTGCTACCGAGCACTGAATGGGACGGGACGTTGCGAACGTGTTGAGCCAATCAAGTCTCTTTTTGCTTCTCTCTTTATATCTCAAACGTGAATGTGCAGACCGTAAAATCGTGAGCCGACGTGGGGAAACCTCCGTCTGAGCTTCAGTATGGCACCGACAAGAGGGCGCTGTGCAGTAAATATGTATGGTACATTGGGGGAAATCTGAATCATGTGTCTAGCCGATTACTGAGGGGGTTGGAAGTTGAGTGGTCGCCTAGATTCACGTTAGCCAGGGAGGCATCAAGGCATTGGGATCGTCATGACAACATACTTGAACAAGAGAATGTGCGGTTCTGGCTCGTGGACCTCGTAGTGTTCCCATCCTAGACTCTTCACAATTGTTAGTCCTGATTGCTTCCAATCTCTTCGCCCCCATGATGGAGGCACGTGTTGGCAAGGGCGCGATGTCGTACCTGAGTGATGCCAAGAGCTCGCCATTCCTCCTCCCACAAGAGCTTGAGGGTACCCTTGGAGGTGTCGTGGTAGTCTTTGGGAATAGCCTTGAGCATGGCTTTGGGGAGCTGAACATGACGGTATTCATATTCGCTATCCGAGTATCGGGCAGAGTAGTGGATCGAATCGATGAACTCTTCTACGCGGGCGCGCTCCGAGTCTGAGAGAGGTCGGGGCGTCTTATTCCGGCGAGCGGTATCGATGTCGAAAGGCATTTTGGTGGTGTTTTTGGTTGAAGAGGGGGGGAAGCTCGAAATCCAATGTCGAGGGTGCGGGGAGGGGCACAATAGCTCGGCCGATCAATTGGTGAGGGCGGGTCAAAAACAGAGGCTCCGTCGTTACAGCGATTTCCCCAATGGTTTGCAATGTGAATGCTGGGGCTGGGTTGTTGCTGTTTGTTGAACGAGACGAGACGAGTGAATCTGGATCTGCGAAATGTTTTGAAATGGGTTGTTCACGCGAGATCGGCGGGAGGTAAATCTTGCAGCGCGAGGTTGGGTTTCTCGGAGGCGGTCAAAGATCTTCCGGGGTAGAAACTTGGATGGAGACGGGAGGGGGGCTCTCTTCTAGAACCAGGTTTGGGTGCCTCGGTCGGGAAAAAACAGACAATTAGGAAGCTGAGGAAGCTGCACACAGAAAGTTTGGTGAATGTGAGAAAGAACCGTTAAGACAAATCACGATAGCCTCGTTATTATTGGAGGGACGATCGAGATGGAAAGAATCAGTTAAATCCTTGTGGGTAGAAGTGAAGAGGAAGACGAAGATGTTGTGGATGGGAAGAAAAGTGTGAGGTGAGGAGGAGAGAAAATAAAGAAAGATTTTGGTGATGGTGTTGAGAGGGTGGGCGATCCTGAAATGGAAGGCAATAGATGGCATGGGATAGGACCAACGGCGTTCACTTTCAGAGGCGGGAAGGAACCTGGCTTATGCTTGGTGGGTGCAGATGGCACGGTTCAGTGGCATTCAGTGGTCAGTGAGTGAAGAGGGGTGGGTTTGGTGGCTTGCAGAAAGTAAACAAAACGATTTTACCTCCCAAGCAACACCAAATAATCCCCCTCCTTTTGCTTGCCCCTTCACGAATAAAAAACCATCAAATTCGGCCTCAACTCCAAGCATGATACCCATTTTGGCAATGTCTAATCATGTTGTTTCTCCTAGTCTAGGCATAGCCTCCACAATGTCTCTCCATCTGCTTCCCTTGAAATCAGTGTGTTTTCAAGTTGGTAATGTTTAACCATTCACGGCTTTTGTTTACATGAAACCTCCCAGTCGTTGCCTTTACATCAAAATCTACCCCTCCAATTCAAATGATCGGCAACGTTTATTACTCAATCTCACCGACAGGGATGTTTCCAGGGACCTACGACCGTTGGGAACTTGGTGCGTTCAAAACAAGCCAGGCTCAGCGTTTCCGGGACTTTTCCACTGCCGTTGCCAGCCTCACTCACATGAGAAGAGGCCCGTGCATTAGCTACTTCTGACATCCCAATGTCGTTTTGCGTCTTGTGAAGCTATTCAGATTCAGTGGTGATGACACTAATGCAAATAGCTAAAGATGACAGTAAAATAGTTTCAACTGGCATTTTTTCCTTCTTCCTAACCAGCTTAAAAAAAAATAAATAAATAAAAAAAACCATTAAACTCCCTCGCATGGCACCAACACATGTCTCATTCTCATCCCTCAAGTCCAGTGTAAAAGTCTAGCACTCATATCATGCTGCAATAATGGCTTCATCTCACATTCCACCATGCTCAGCTGGTGTATCCTCTTCTC